>QLON01000140.1:0-55924 GCA_003313675.1 Termitomyces heimii | reverse complement strand
TGGCACTGGGATGCAGCACAGCAGACAGCCTTTAATGCCCTCAAACAGGCAGTTACTTCAAAGCCTGTTCTTCTATTCCCAGATGATGACTCTCCCTTCCATGTGGAAGCTGATAGCTCAGATTTTGCTACTGGAGCTGTTCTCTCTCAACAGTCAAGAGAGGATAGTAAGTGGCATCCTGTGGCCTTCTACTCTAAGAATCTCAATGCAGTGGAGCAAAACTATGAGATCCATGACAAGGAGATGTTAGCCATTATTCGGTCCTTTGAAGAGTGGTGACATTTCCTTGAGGGTGCTAGGCATAAATTCAAAGTGTGGACTGATCACAAGAACTTGGAGTACTTTTGGACAGCTAAGAAACTCAACCGCCAACAGGCTTGATGGTCCTTGTATCTAGCCAACTTTGACTTTTCTCTGCACCACAAACCCAGACAAAGCATGGGTGTCAGGGGACTTCTCATTTCCTTCTTTTCCTTCTTCTTTCACTTCTTATTCCTTCACTCTCCTCTCATTCATTTCTTACTTCTTCTATCTTCTCTCATGGTGTTGTTTTTATTCTCTCAACACTATCTATTAACACTATTTTTAACCTTTGAGGTGCTCTAGTTCTTTAGCTATCATCCAGACAAGTGTGGACCCTCCAGCACCGCTTCCAGGCTGCTTACATAAGCCGGAGTCTGCCTTTCTGACTTCTAAAGTCTGGAGTTTTCCTGCCTTGTTTGCACTGTTGTTTGGTTAGTCAATTTTTGAGTTTTTAAGGTTTTGTTGTACTGTACAGTTGCTTCCCATGCCTTTTTAAGGTTTTGTTATACTGTACAGTTGTTTCCCACGCTTCAGAAGCCCCAGAAGCGTCCAACCTGGCATAGGGAATCCTTAGACTTATTCTCTTTGGATTTCCCTCTGCCAGGTGAGTAGTTATTATAGCATTGTCAGTATATATTCTAATACACTTTGGATTTCCCTCTGCCAGCTGTGTGACTGAGCCATAGCCTCCAGAGGTTGCCCTTACAATGGGCAAGCCAGATGCACTCTCTAAGTGAGCAGACCATGGCTCAGGAGCTAATAACAATGACTATATTGTACTTCTGAAGCCAGAACTAACTGCTACCCATGCTCTGAAAGGTGTGGCTGGCCAGGAAGAGGAGGTGAGCATCCTCTGAGACATCCACCAAGATAACCAAGAGGGTGCCCAAGAAGATCTGGTAGCCAAGGCTGCCATGGCCTTGCATGCTCAAGAAAAAACTGGAGTAAAGTCTGTCCGCACTGATGAATGGTCTTTAGAGAATAGTCTTCTTATCTTCTGGGGGCACATTTATGTTCCTAACTTGCCTGACCTGTGGAGGCGGATTGTAGAGCAGCATCATGACTCCCGAGTTGCAGGACATCCTGGTAAATGGAAGACACTGGAGCTGGTCTCATGGAATTACTAGTGGCCTTAAATGTCATGGTATATTGGCACCTACACCTCCACCTGTGACCTTTGCCTTTGGACTAAGCCTCGTCATCAGCCTCCTATGGGACAGCTTACTCCCTTGCCTATTCCAGCTGAGCATTAGAGTGTGGCCTCTGTAGACTTCATTGTTGAGCTACCAGACTCTCATAGATATAATGCAATCATAGTAGTGGTGGATCTTTGTAACAAGCATGCTCATTTTATTCCAACACATACTACTTGCTCAGCCATGGGTGCTACTAATCTGTACCAAAAGCATGTCTGAAAACTCCATGAGCTGTCAGATGCTCATGTCTCTGACTGTGGACCACAGTTTGTGGCAGAGTTTACTAAAGAACTATACTGCCTTCTCCATGTCAAGCTCCACACTTCCACAGCCTATCATCCTCAATCTGATGGCCAGACTGAGCATGTCAACCAGGAGCTAGAACAGTATCTCTGGCTCTTCTGCAATGAGCAACAAGATGACTGGGATAACCTATTACCAGAGGCAGAGTTCCAATACAACAACCATGTGCATGCTGCTACCCAGATGTCTCCTTTCCTTCTAGACACTGGTTGGCATCCCTGAATGGGATTTGAGCCTTGGGGGCGACTTTCAGAGAATGAAGCTGTCAACAAGTTCTTAAGCTGGATGAAGATGGCTCAGGAGGAAGCCAAGGCTGCTTTAGCTAAGGCAAAGGATGACATGGCCCATTATTATGATCATGGATGAGCTCCAGCCCCCAAGTATAAGCCAGGAGATCGAGTCTATTTGGATGCCTCTGACATTGCTACTACCCAACCTTCTTAGAAGCTCTCTTATCACTGTCTAAGACCCTTTTCCATATTAAGGCAAGTGGGCCCACTAGCCTATTGACTCAAGCTGCCTAATGGAATAAGTCGACTCCATCCAGTCTTTAATGTGGTGAAACTCTCTCCAGCACCTGAAGATCCAATTCCAGGTCAATGCTCACAGCCACCTCCACCTCCAGTGCTAGTTGATAACCAAGAAGAGTATGAAGTGGAATGGATCCTTGACAGCCGACTCTTTAGGAACAAGCTTCAGTTCAAGGTCAAGTGGAAGGGCTATGGAATTGAGGACATCTCCTAGGAGCCATAAGAAAATGTCCATGCCCCTGCCTTGGTCCAAGAATTTTACCAGCAGCATCCCAATGCTCCTCGTGCAATTAGAGGTCTTTATTCTCTTTCCAAGGTAGACCAAGCCATCCAGAATTACTTCTACTCAGCATGTCAAGACGCCACACTCTAGAGGGGGGGTGATGTCAGGGAACTCCTCATTTCCTTCCTTCCCTTCTTCTTTCACTTCTTATTCCTTCACTCTCCTCTCATTCATTTCTTACTTCTTCTATCTTCTTTCATGGTGTTGTTTCTATTCTCTCAACACTATCTATTAACACTATTTTCAACCTTTGAGGTGCTTTAGTTCTTTAGCTATCATCCAGACAAGTGTGGACCCTCCAGCACTGCTTCCAGGCTGCTTACATAAGCCGGAGTTTGCCATTCTGACTTCTAAAGTCCGGAGTTTTCCTGCCTTGTTTGCACTGTTGTTTGGTTAGTCAATTTTCGAGTTTTTAAGGTTTTGTTGTACTGTACAGTTGTTTCCCATGCTTCAGAAGCCCCAGAAGCATCCAACCTGGCATAGGGAATCCTCAGACTTGTTCTCTTTGGATTTCCCTCTGCCAGGTGAGTAGTTATTATAGCATTGTCAGTACATATTCTAATACACTTTGGATTTCCCTCTACCAGCTATGTGACTAAGCTATAGCCTCCAGAGGTCACCCTTACAGCCATACCACGGACACTGCCCCAGACTTTGCCCAACTATTCTTCAAGCACGCCTTTACCAAACATGGGCTCCTAGATGACATTGTCTTTAACTGAGGCCCACTTTTCATATCCAAATTCTGGACTTCCCTATGCAAGGCCCTTAAAGTAAAAGCTAGTCTCTTTACCACCTACCACCCCAAAATCAATGGTCAAATCAAAAGAGTCAACCAGTCTCTTGAGCAGTACCTCCAGCTATACATCAACTACCTATAGGACAACTGGCACACCAAGCTCCCTCTAGCCAAATTCACCTACAACAATATACTGCACTCTGCCACCTGGGTGTCCCCCTTCTTTGCCAACAAGGGATATTACCCCCAACTAACATTCTCACTCCAGGACATCTTGTCACATGCCACTTATGAGGTTGCCCAAGATCTTCAGTCCCTTCATGTATTCCTCTGGAAGGAAATCAACACCACAAATCAGGCCTATATGAAATATGCCAACTAGAAATGGGAATATACCCCCAACTAGGCCCCCGAGACAAAGATATGGTTAGATCAATGCCACCTTTGCACCCGCTGGCCCTCCCCAAAGCTTGATCATAAGTGCCTCAGCCCATTCAAGATTTTGAAGAAAGTCTCATTCCATGCCTACAAAATTGAGCTCCCCCCAGGACTTAAAAGTCTGCACCTGGTGTTCTACATCCACCTCCTAGAGTGACACCCCCCAGACCCCTTTCCCAAGTGATGCCCTGAACCCCCTCCCCTAGTCAAGGTTGAGGACGAGTACTACTACAAGGTTGACAACTCCTAGAACATTTGTAGATGACCCCACTTCCTTATATAATGGCAGGAATATGGCCTGGAGGACAACACTTGAGAACTGCACCAAAACCTTGAAGGCACCCTTGACAAACTCCAGAACTTCCAGCAACAGCACCCAGGAAACAACCTTCCTAGGTGCAGGACTCACAGACAGCAGTAGCAGGCATAACCCCTGCCTCTAGACTTAGTAGTCCTCTTCCACAGTAGTGCCCTGGAGTCTGGGCAAGGTGCTTTTTCTAGTTTTTCTGCCACCTTACTTACACTATTTTTCAACTCCAGGAGACCAATTATTTATATACATTTTATACATACACTAATTTATAGACAATAGTAAGAAAATGGAGGCCCCTAGAGCTGGGGCCCTGAACTACCCTCACCTTTTTCCCTCTTTGGCCAGCCCCAGAAACCTTCCCCCACTCCCCCCAAACCATGCTCCTGCCATACCTCCTTGGCCAACTGATTCCAAGATGGGAGCTGTTCACCCTCATCCAGAATCCACTTGAACCATAACTCTGGGGCTGGGACATTCCTCCAGTGATGAGCCATTACCAGCCTCCCCAGCAGGTCCAGACCTCACTCCACCCCAGAATTTCTTACCTTCATCTGCAACCCCTCCTGCAGGGATGAGAGCACCGCAGCAGCCCCATCCAGGAGCAGGCAATGCTCTTGGGCCCAGCCTGGGGATATCAATACTGACCTGACTGCAAAAAAAAGGGAGCACTCACTTAGGAAAGCCATACACCCAATTACCATGTCCTGATGCAGGGCCTTGACCAGCCCCAAACTCGACAAACCCTGCCCTGGAGGCCCCACCCCCTCTTCTCCCCAGACTACCCTTGCCTCCTCCAGCTCCTGGAGGGCCATCTTATAGTCCTCCTCTAGCCCCTTCCAGTATGCCACCTCCTCCCTTGCCTCCTCCTTGTGCTCCTCCCTCCCCTAGTTGACCTGCCCTGAACACTTCTGCAGAGCCCTCAACTCTGCATTTAGCAGCCACCCAGATAAGGGGGAAAAGGTTGCCAGAGAGAGGTGCACTGGAGAAGCCAAGGACAGAGTCTTTGTGGGCAGACACACCTTCTTAGAAGGCCCCAGGGAGGGATTGGGCAATGCCCACCTCTTCCCTTTGTCCAGGTGCCCTCCACAACCCTTGTGACTACTGGTCCTGGCCCAGGTCACCCGACAGGTAATCAGGACTATGGGATGACTCTGGCCCCCCACCCAAATGACTCCCCACTAGATGCCTCCATGGGTGCCTCCTCCACTGGCTCCACCACCCAGTCCCACTCCTCGACCCCCATCTTCCAGATGATTCCCCCCAGCAGCCACTCCTACTCCCAAGATATACAATGTGCCTTCCATAGTGCCAACATGAAATACCACTTGTAGTTGAAGTGGCATGCCTCACAGACAGCTGTATCCCAGCAGGACAAAGGGCCTAAGACCTTGAATAGGCAGGGAACTTGTTGTCAAGTGCAGTGCAAGCACTGCGCCAAAATTAGCAAAAAGACCAGAAGTAGGAGACCACTCACTGGTCCATTGCTCATACACCAGGCATGGGCAGGCAGACTCTGGAGCCTCTCTAGGGCCTCCCTAAACAGCTCCTGCATTACGTTCACCCATACAACACATTGACTCTCCAGAACCTCTGAAACAGCCCCTATCACTATCTTAGAACAATAAAAACAGGGGGTAGACAGCCTAGGGCAGGGAGGGAGAACAGTCTTTCACACAAAAGTGGGCATGGGATAACTCAGGTGGGACTCCAGAAAGATACCGGGGCCTGCATCAAGAGCAGGCTCCAGAAACTGGCTGGGACCCACCTTTAGGGCAGGATTATTGTGTTGCTCTGAAAAAAGAAGGTCAATCGTAGCAAACAGACAATGCAACAACACTCACATTGGGCAAGCACTGCCACACACATGTGGTATTGCATATCCCAGGCCTCCCATGCAACCAAGGGGGCCACTTTGTTAGTAGACAGGGGCATTGGAGAATGCATTGGTGTATGTGACATAGTTGAGTTGATAGTAAAATTTTTTTTTTCAATACATGACAGGTCAGGTGCTGAATTCCACAATTGGACCCCAGTCCAAACCACCAGTTATGCACACCTCAGAGAATCTTAGTGCTGAGGAGGGGGTGATGTTACAACCCCCTCCCAAGTCTTCTGGGACAATCCCAGAACTCCATCCAGAACTCTCTTTCATCAATCCCACAATGTGCCCTGCCCCCACAGCTGCTGACACCACTATCATACACATTACAACTGCCATTAGCCAACTCCCCCCAAGAACCCTGCATCACAGACCCTGGGATCAACTGCCATCAACAATCAGATTGCACAACCTGCTTCTGGCCATCATGCATCACAGCTCCCTCTGCACCAATTGATTGCATGCCCCACATGCATGATCCAAGTATACAATCCCTGCCCACTACTCAATGCCTCCCAGAACCCATTCCAAACACCCCAGAACTCTGAAACCCAACCCCATAGTACTTATAGCATAGTTCCCCATTGTATTTGCTAGTCTTGAGATTAACTTGAATTGTTGTATGCCCTCTTGCTTGACTGGTATCACTGACTGGTATGCTTTGACTGGCACACCTAAATAATTACATGCTCTAAGCTTGGTACACATTTCATGACTTATAATTTGCTAACCAGGTCTCATCTTAGAACTCCAGGTTCTGACTTGACCCCCCTCCAATCCTCAGCCTCTAAAACACCTGAAGCCCCAGAATCAGATTCCATTCCCCAGAACCACTCCCCATCCATGTCTTGAATCCCAGAGCCCTAGTCCCAGAGCTCCAGACACCCAAGTATTTGCAGATCAAGTCCACCTTGTAAGGGCATTGCTTTTCCAGAAAGCCCCCAACTCAGCAGAACCTGACACTAACATATTACTAGCTGAGAAGTAAAAAAGGACAAAAAGCAGAAGAGGAAAAATGGAGGAGTAACAAAGTCAAAATGAAGAGAAAGGGAGTTGAGACAGAGTGAGAAGGAGATGAAAACTAGATTGAAAATAAAATAAAGAGAAAAAAAGTACAAATGAAAAAGGAATTTAGTAGAAGAAATAAACTGGAGAGGTAGATAAAAAGCAAAGATAATATGGAGTAAGAGTAAAAGAAATATAGCAGGACAATTACATGAGAGTTAAGTCCTGCAGGATAATTGTGTAAAGTGGCATTTACAAGATGTTGAGAATGATTTTGTAGCAGTGCATAGAAACTGAGTCCATCCTAGAGTGCAGGAGTCATGGTCTATCTAGAAAATCTTAGTAATCTCAGTGATTATATCAGTGATGTCAGAAACTAGAAGATAAAAAAGTAGGAGTCAGTATAGCCCTACCCTGGAAAGTGTAAGTAAGTTATGACAAGACTACAATTACTCCCCAGCTATCAAGTTATCACTGCCAAATGAAATAGAAGTGACAATTAAAGCTGAAAAAATAATAAAAATACTAAGAGTACACTTGGATAAGAAACTGACATTTAAACAGCATATCCAAAAAGTTATGCAATACACCAAAGCAGTGGTTATAGGCACAAGAATGCTGGCAAACACTATCAGAGGCCTAAGTCCAACTCAACTGTGAACAATGTATAAAGCTTGCAAAATGCCAATAATGACCTATGCCTGCCCAGCATGATGGTTAAATAAGAAGTCACACAGTGCAAAACTCAAATAGATGCAAAATGAAGTACTGAAGCATATGGCAGATGCCTTCAAAATAACACTAATCAAGGCTTTGGAAGCAGACATGCAAGCTGTTGAGCTAATGCTAGATTTACTAGTAGAAAGCTATATAAATAATGATGTAAAATTAGGTTATTTGGATTAGTCTGAATAGAAGCAATCACAAATGAACCAGCTTTTACTAAGTTCTGGGGCTGAATTACACTTCACAAAGTACTTTTATAAAATATATAGGTGGATAATAGAGTTTATTGAGTTTTCAGTCAATGCAACCTTAGTCACACCAAAAGAAGGTCCAAAAAGCATATCAAACTATTGACCTGAAGTATACTATTGCCTTGAGCCTAAGATATCCACTCCCTGGGGATTCTGAGTGCAGGCAATCAGCAACCTGCTGAATGTCACAGAATCCCCCTCTATTTATGTTATTTCCCCTCCCTGTGATGTGTGACCTTTTTTAGTCATTCTGAGTCATTTCCCAGTTATTGGGCCTCCATTTTCCAGTCCCAAGAGACTTAGTATAAATTTTTCTGGCTAAGAGAGGGTCCTACAATGTTTTTGGTGCTTCAACTCTGTAAAACATCAATATCTCCCTTATTTCTTTTTTAAATGCCTTCTGACCTCTCTCATCAAGTGCAGATTAATTAGATCTTTCCAGCAATATTAAGCACAATAGAGTTTGGTGGCCTTCCCATTGAGATAGAAGCATTTTACTGACACCTGCTCAATTTTCCTCAACAACTAAATTTAGCTTTTCCCATCAAATCACTAATCCCTCTATCAGTTTGCCATGGAATGCCTTCAGACAACTTCCATTGTGTGCAAATTGATTAGGCAATTAAAACAATACCCAATATATAAGGGTTTACATGTAGTCCCACTGAGATATGCTCATTTTATTGTCAAGGTGTGATGCTTTCCTTAAGATAAGTCACCTGATCTCCAGAAACCTGAGCATAGTCACATGATTGATTTGGGTGTGCATTAGATCAAAATATTGATAAGCTGATTTCTCAACATCTAGGCCACTGATAAGGCTGATTTAACATGATATAGAGAGGGCTTTTTAAGGTGGTTCTAGCTATGTCATTTGCCCACAGTTTTTAGCAGAACTGCTTACAGTTTTCAGCAAAAGTCTGTTTCAGACTTTTTTTTTGATCAATAGCTTCATCTTGTCTCATTGTTGAGACAGATGTCCACAGATTAAAATAATCTAACCCAGTCATAGAGAGACTACCAATGGAGTAGAGGGAAGATAAGAAAGCAGTAAACCCTCCACCATTACTGTCAAGAAGACACCCAAGAAATACAAACAAAGACAGCAAATGCAGCAGAATGACTCAGCTAGAATGCATAGCAAAAATAATATACACACTGACTAAAAGCAAGAATATTGAACTATTCATCTTGCCACCATGGAAAAAGACAGCAGGAGACTAAGACTTATGTATAACAGTCATAGGTGCACTCACAAAGTGTAAGGAAGCTGATGAAGCAAGGAAACACAATGAGAAACTGGAAACATTGAAAAGGAACAGCTCACACCTGATAGTATACTCAAATAGCTTAATGCAAGAAGATACTGAGGGTAATGCCAAACTCACAGATTGAGGAATAGTTGGATATTATAGGGACCAAGAAGTATTTCCAGAGAAAAGAGGCCTCAGTAAAAAGGCAGAAGTGTATGTGCTGAAATTACAGGGATCGCAAAGGTGGCCAAATCAACAACCAAATATGCAGATAGAAACAGGCAAGCCAAACACATACACATTTATGCTGACAACACTGCAGCAGTCACTACAGTATATGAACCAAAACCAGCACCAGGACAAACTCAGATGCTTCCAGACCACAAAAGCAATCAAGCACACCAACAACAACGATATCATTAGTTACACTACTCCTGCCTCTTAGCCCTGTATTGCGGCTTGCCGGCGGTAAAAGCCAATAACATCCATTCATTCATTCATTCCCGTATATTTTTCTTTCCTTGGCTCTGGGTAGCCACACGATCGGTATTTGCCACAGCTGTCCAGTCATAAGCAAGCAGGCTTGAATGCTCAAATTCAAACGCCAAATTTCAATTCGACTGGCTCTCTCACAGGTTTCCTGATGTCTTGGAGCTCTGGATGGGAAGGTTGAAATGTATATAATTAGCTGTGAAATTGCTAACCTCTTAATATATATGGAATTCCTTTTCATTCATGAAAATATATATGCGTTTTCCCAGGAGTGATAAGAAAATGAACAATCTTCCACGGAGTCACTTTGATTGTACAAAAGTAGTGGTTACATGTGCCCAGCATCATAGGTCGATGCCACTAATAGCAAGGCATTGGCTCGCTCCACGTAATGACAGATGTCAAAATGTATTTTGGAAAACGGCTGTTCTACTGCCGCATGATCACACTCTACGTCCGTCTGCCATGACTTAATTCTTCAGATTGACAAAAATATGCCAGGATGAACATTCCAGAGGAAAGGAAGGTACGATAGTCATCAAAAATGAGGTATGTAACAGCTACTTCGTTACGAAGCGTCCTTATCTCAACCGTCAAATTGCGCTGCGCGCTGATTTGATCTGTTCGAGCTGCACGACCCACAATATTAATGGAGACACTTGATCCAAGCGGTAGGTGTCATCTGATAGTTATTTCTGTCTTTTACTACATGTGATACATATTAACTTTAAAGAATATGTCGCGTGTGACTTTCACTCTTCTGCACTCATGGGGCCGGTTAAACAGATGTTTGAGCAACATTCGATGCTCGCCAACGCGGCAAAATTGGTTCACTCAGGTATTTGCATGTGCTTGTTAGAAGTTAAAGTATAATACACCTATTGTGTATAGGTGCATACCTATTGTGTACAGTTAATCTAATCTATCGTAAGTATGGTTTCATTCCGGATATTTTATGTCCTCATCCTCAGTCACTGTATAATCGACTGAGGGTGTTCTATGAAGTCTAGTGATATATATATGTTCTCCTTCATGTCTAATATTGTCGACGTTGACAAAGACCGGCCACCAGCCAAAGCCACTCACGGACACCGGCGAAGCCACTCGCGGTGTACTGACTGCTGACCGGATCTCAACAGTACATATACTTATAAGTATGCCAGAACCGTCACATAATCATCCCTGAAAGGTCTTTGATGGCGACTCCAACCGTACGACTCCCTGTTGATGGACAAGTCTCTGACTTGGTCGCATTAATTAGGAATGCAACTGATATCATTGAATCTACTTACTTGGAATCTTCGTCCCCGATTATCCCTTCTTTGAACAGCCTGGATCCTCATCCCTTGGATTCGGCCGTCTCTGTTCGTATAAGAGATGCAGTTCAGTTACTTGAAGGTGCATGTGCGCAATTGTGCTCGACTCTCGCACGGCCGAGTCATACGATACTCAATGTACGCCTAAACCTCTCTTGTCTCTAATCTACGGGTCTCTTGATTCTCACGTTATCACAGAGGACAATGCAGGTACATACCAGAAAATATTCCATGAAGATTTCATGCTTTACCCATCTTATAGTTTTACGAACCTGTCTGCTTGAGAGTTGTCACTACTTTTAAGATACCGGATATCCTTCAGGAGCAGTCATCGGGGATGCATGTCAAAGAGTTAGGAGCAAGGGCAGGTATCAATCATGAAAAACTCTGCCGTATCATGCGTCTGCTAGCCACCAAACATATTTTCCAAGAAGGTGACGAATACTCAAACTACCTTTTCAACCCATTTAAAGATATTAACACTAAATACGCTTTGGTTTACAGTTGCCACAGATTGCTTCGCCAACAACCGATTGAGCCTTCAGCTTCTCTCTTCAAACCCCTTAACAAAAATGGTGTCTTTCTTGTCAGCATCTGATCCCTGAGCCTTTACAATATGATCTCTGGTTTACTTTGCAATCCAGCGTCGAGGAACAACATGAGGCGGCATTAAAGGTTGTCGATGTTTTGGCTGATCCTGATTGGGGAAATTCACAAGCAAATGAGCGATCGCCGTGGAACAAGTTGACGGGCTATAAAGGCACTATCTTCCAATACTGGGTATGTTTACTTGAGGCGTATATTCTCAGATACTGACGACCATCATCAGGAAACCCCAGAGGGAGCCGAAAAAGGAGAAAACTTTGGAATCGCAATGGGCGGCTACAACGATGCTGTACAGAGTGCAGCAATCCTTGTAGGTATGCTCTCGGCAATTTGTTTCTTTGGATGTCGCTCTTAAAGAGAACAGACTTTCCTTGGAAAATGTATCCTTCCGGAACGATTGTCAACGATGTTGGCGGAGGCGTTGGCGTCGTGGCCATGGAACTAATCAAAGCCTTTCCAAATCTTCAACTGAAGCTTCAAGATCTACCTAATCGTATTCTTCAAGCAGAAATGGAAGTCTGGCCGAGACTTTTGCCTTCTGCAATTTCTGAGAAACGGATTGAGTTCAAAGCTATGGATTTCTTTGTTGATTCACCGATCGCAGGATGTGATGTATACTACGTGAGTATATTCACCGAAGGTTTGGCCGCTCTAAGACAATAAACAACCCTCAGCTGAAGGGCATTATGTGAGTACTGAACTCCGATCCAAGTGCAGGGACCGATTAATATTATTGGTGTCAGACACGATTGGCCAGACGAAGCTTGTGTTCAAATCCTTCGCAACATACGTGCAGTCTTGAAGCCTGGTGCTCGCATCCTCGTTCGTACGTGGCCCACCTAAAGAGCTTCTGAGTATACTTTTCCTAAAATCATTGATGGGTTCATGATACAGACGAATACGTCCTTCAGCATGTTAAACGCATGACTACATCCGAGTATGCGTTCACAGATGCACCAAAGCCGTTGCTTCCCAATTATGGTGTGGGACGAATAAGACAATACAATATGGATTTGGGTATGATGGTATTTCAAAACGGCAAAGAGCGTACACTGGGGGATTTCATAGATATTGGCAACAGGGCCAATCTTCGGTTCGTCAAGCTTTGGCATGCAGGTGAGATGGGTGTGGTCGAATTTGAACGTGCATGAACTTGGGCATATATGTCATATTTACAAGCGTGTAGCGACCGTGACCCCGTTTCCACTCTATTCGGACCCTTTGTTATCTTCTCACTCCTGGGTACCTGCCCGCTGGACACCTGATTTACCTACCTACCTTGTTACAAGTATACAAGTTTGTGTTATGTATCCTGTCGTTATTTCTTCCCAATATCAGAGCTTACACCCGTTCTCTATTGCGCCAAGACTCATATCTCGTGTCACCGTGACATCACGCTGCGGTTGCATACTTTGAACGAAAACATTGTGAGAGAGTGAGAAGAGATAAAGTTTAAATGAGACAATAGAGACGAAAAAAAACAATAAATTGATAGTAGTAAAAATTGAGTGGAGACAGAAACTGAAGAACAGATGAAAAGATAGAGAACCTGGGAGTTAGCAAGTTATTGTACTAGCATTCAAGGTTATTCTAAAGAAGAGGTTTAGTTGAGCACTGTTGAGAACTGGAGGTATTCAGTGATCTTGATGATAATAGAGATCAGATTGGGGAAAAAACATGAGGGGTCAGTGTGGCCCTACTCTGAAGTCTAGAATGTGTTGTAACATATAACAATATCACTGCATGATAAAGGTTTAACCTAGCTAATGTGCATGATGAAGGTGTCAAAAAAGGAGGGCAGGGTATGCATAGAGATTGGTGGAGCAGAAGAAAAATAATTTCAATATGGAAAGTAAATAAGTTGTGACTGACATATAAATTATCACAATTTTGATCACTTGGTCTGAAAGCTTGTTTACTTTGCATAGTGATTGGATTTAATTGTAAACCTGTTTGTCGAGATGCTTCCGAAGTAACAAGACAAAATGAGTTGACCCAGGCTCGAACTGAGGACCTCCTGTGAACAACAAATGTGAGACAGATGCGATAACCAACTACGCCATCAACCCAATGTTGATGGGAAGGTTCTTGGCGTCTGTGCCCGTCCAATGATAGAGACCGACGCAATAGTTGAGCCGTGAACTAAACCGAAAAATACGATTTCGGTTGATGCATTGAGGGAGAGGCATGGTGGGTAATACAAACTGTAGTAAGATTTGTTATTTATGAAAAAGCTTGAGTCGACCCAGGTTCGAACTGAGGACCTTCTGTGTGTTAGACAGATGCGATAACCAACTACGCCATCGACCCGCTGTTAATATTTTGAGATTTACAAGTGTGCAAGAGTAAGTGGAGTCGGACTTTTTCCATAATCTAACTACGACAGTATCTAAATGCGGACAAGAACACCCATGTATAAGAACTGAGAGATGGCTTCGAGGAAGAGAAAGATGACGCGACGACGGCGTGCGGCGGGGGGGATGGTTGCTGTGCTTGTTGGGTTTGGGCTGGAGACGAGCTGGGCGGATGCGTCGGGGAGGACGACAGAGCGCAGAGAGCGGAGCTGTTAAAGGTCAGCGGGGACGAGGGGAAGGAAAAGAGACATACGAGGAAGAATGCGTTGGCCAAGAAGGCGTAGATGAAGAGGATGGTGTTGATGAGGGGTGCGTGGATGAGAAATGAGGGAATGAGGACGAATATGACGCTGTGGGAGGTGAGATCGGGGATGGTAGGAGAATATAGGACGAACCCGACGAATTTGTAGCCGCCGTATGCGACGATGTCAATGACTGAGCCCGAGTCTGGGACGTTGAGAAAGTAGCAGCCGAGCTTGACAAAGGCAAAGTCGAGGACGAGGACAGCGAGGCCGCGGGAGAGAGCCTCGCCGAGAATTTTTGTGTGGAACTGCTTGGAGATGCCAGCGTAGAGGGCGCAGAGGAGGATGTAAGTGACGAGGGCCATGGAAGGGATGTAGAGGTCGGGGCTGTTGATGTCGTCGCGGGGACTTGCCCACTCTGCGGTCTGGCGAGCCTCTGAGCGACGGATGCGACGGCGCCAGGCAGGAGGCTTCTGTAGCCAAGGGAAGAGGATAAGGCGAAGCTTGTTGATGACATACGAGTTGGATACGTTAAAGTGCTGTTTGAGCGACGTGGCCCCGAACATCGTCCCAAAGTTCCGCTGCACATACTCCTGACCTGCCGCCACCGCGCTCTGCCCAAGCTGCATCCCAAACTGTGCAGTGGCATCGTTCATTCCCCACGCCCCAAAGTCACCCGCCGCGACAGCTGGCGCATGCGGCGCGGGAACATACGCAGGGACGTGGTACCCCGGCTGAGGCGGCGACACCCGCCCAGGCGATGATGAGAAACGCTGGTAGCCATCGGGCGACGCCGGCGCAGACGGCGGCTCTGGGATGTACGCGGGGTGGGTCGGCACTGGATGCCTCAGCGGCGGCGGCGAATACGACATGGTACAGACAAGCACATGTCACGTGAAGACAAAAACACTCTCGGTCACGTGCCTCAAAAGATTACAACCAAACAGCGCGGGCGCCAGGGACGCTTCTCTGCTCCTGCCATGACTGTGCACACGACAAACTACCCTGCCATCAAGAACGCGCCCCTCATTGGCCTCGCAGAGGGTAATGGTGCCTTCAACAATACCCACCTCGCAGTCGCTATCCTCGCCGTTCCATACCTCCTCAAGTCCTTTCTGCCCCTCGTCAACCGCGGCGGCTTCAAGACTTACCTCTTTCTTCTCGTCCTGACCGGTGTGCCCACCACCGTCGCGTATTGGATGCTTGTCAGCATGTATGGCGCCAGAAGGAACGAAAAGGTCGTCCTCCCGGGCAAAGACATCGAACAGTACATCACCGTCAAGGATCTCGAGCTCAAGGCACTCTACAATGGCAAAAACAAGATTCCCATGCAGGTCTTCCACGATGCCTACTTTGATGGAAAAGTTGAATTCAACGGTTCGTGACGCGTCTACGCCGTCTCTTTCCCCTCTCACACATAGCAGGCGACGTCTTGGACATTCTCGAGCAGCGCCACGACTGGGCGCGCTTCAATTTCACCCTCGAACTCTTCAAATACGTCTTTACCGTCCTCATACCCGATGTTATCTCCCACAACCGGGAACAGGACCAGGACCAGGTCCGCGGTCACTATGATCGTGAGCCTAACCGTTTCCTTTACGTGTCTATCTACTCATCCTTTCTTCTAGGTGGAGATGACTTTTACGAATGGTTCTTGGGCCCGAGGATGATCTACACCTCGGGTATCTGCACTGATAACACCGTCGAACAGTCCCTCGAGACTCTCCAGGACAACAAGCTCGCTGTCGTCTGTGAGAAGCTCGACTTGAAGCCTACGGACAAGTATGTACGTCTCTGCCCCATTCAACTCCCTTTGACACGTCCTCTAGGCTTTTGGACATTGGCTGCGGATGGGGCACCCTCGTCACCTATGCCGCCAAGAACTATGACTGCGATGCGACTGGATGCACCCTGTCCGTCAACCAAGCCGCATTTGGCACGGATCGTATTAGAAACAATGGCGTCTCGGCGGACAAGGCAAGGATCCTTTGCTCCGACTACCGCGATCTCCCCGTCGGCAAGGGCGCGTACACCAAGATCGTTTCACTCGAGATGGCCGAGGTCAGTGCACTCTTGAATAATTTCCCTTTTTGGTCTTGACGCCTTGGCAGCACGTCGGTATCCGCCGCTACTCCCAGTTCCTAAGCCAGGTCTATGATCTCCTCGACGATGACGGTATCTTTGTCTTCCAGGTTGCCGGCATCCGTCCCCCATGGCAGTTCGAGGACCTCGTCTGGGGTCTCTTTATGAACAAGTACATCTTCCCCGGTGCCGATGCCTCCTGCTCCCTTGGCTGGGTCATCAACAAGGTTTGCCTCCATGTGTTTCTTTTCTTCCTTTGCTCACGACGCCCGCGACAGCTCGAAGGCGCAGGCTTTGAAATCAAAAACATTGACGTCCTCGGCGTGCACTACTCGGCCACCATTTATCAGTGGTACAAAAACTGGGTCGCGAATAAGGAGAAGGTACTCGAAAAGTATGGCGAAAGGTGGTACAGGATCTGGGTGTTTTTCCTCGCGTATTCGGTCATTACGAGCCGTCAGGGCGGCGCGTCGGTGTTCCAGATTACGATGCATAAGAATTTGAATGCGTTTCATAGGATTGAAGGCGTGCCGAAGCATGCGAGTATTCATGTTAGCCCCAAGAAGGCGCCGATGTGAGTGGTTTGGGTTTTCTCGTCTCGGAGTTTTATCTGACTTGATTCTGGTTTTGTAGGTTGGTTGAGTGAATTTTCGGGTTGCAGAAAGTTGCTTCTTCTAGTTAGTCCAGGGGTTTTTCGTTTGGTTTAGCGGTGGAGAGCTAATAGTTATTTGCTAATGATATCCGCAGTTGTGGTAACTGCATGCGTATGGTGCTAGAAATTGTGGTGTGTGTGCTTTGATAAAGGCTGTGAGTTTTTGAGAGTCGAAAGAGACATTCCTATCGAAGCAAGACTTTGCTGAGTTGGATAGAGACGACTAAGACCTGGGCCACACTTTGGATGCTGATGTGATCTGGATGAATCTACCGCTCCCTTGGGTATATCGAAGACTACCATCGAGTAATACTTCTACAGCCTGGATTCAGGGGAAAAGTGATAATGGTTTTTCGATTCTTTAATTTCAGATTTTGTGTTGTCCTACTATCATGGGCTTTGTTCAAGTCATTCCTCGGCCCAAGTAATGCTGTCTCCCTCTTCTATCAGAAGTGAGATGAGAATCTTGAAGGATATCAGCCAGATGGAAGAAAGATTGATTTTGTAGGATCAATTGCGCCGGCTTCTTACTGATGCCAGACTTGGAGGTAAAGGGTTCGTTGATGTAGGATCTTACCGGGTAACTGACTTGTGAGAATCGAGCAACTCTACTGGAGAGCAATAGTTTCCTGCTCGGATGGAAAAAAAAAAAGAAAGAGTTCTGTCAAAGGCTGGAGAACCTCTTTGTGTAGCTGGTATATAGCGTTCTCAACAACAGTTTTTGAATTTTTTTTCGTACCCGGTGGCTGAAGAGGAGTACAAGTAGGTATGCATAGTTGCTAGAATTGAAAGTGATATTATGGTCAGTAAGAAAGCAAAAGACAGTAATGATGTCATCATGCAAAGCAGAAATCTGGCTCCAGATGCTCATGAAAGCAATAGGGTGGGACTTTACAGTAAAACTGACAACACTGTTCTGTGATAACAAGGCTGCAATCATACTCTTAAAGAACTCCATGGCACATTTCAGAGTAAAACATTTTGACATAAAATACTACTTTATTTGTGAATGAGCTTAGACAGGGAAAATAGTCATCAAATATTGATACATAAGTCTCAAACTGTGAGACATGACAAAGCTATTAATCATCAAAAAGTTTGAATAAAAACAAACTTCTGCTGAAAACTATAAGCAGTTCTGCTGATAACTGTAGCCAGAACTGTAAGGGTGACCTCTGGAGGCTGTGGCTCAGTCACACAGCTGGCAGAGGGAAATCCAAAGATGTATTAATAAGGGTGAGATAAATACAAATGATAAGGTGCTAATCTGGCAAAGAAAAATCTAAAGAGAACAAGTTTAAAGATTCACTCTGCCCATTAATAGAAAGTATTCTGAGGTTGAGTCACAGTGTGACATAGTCACGCCAATGTCACGCCTTGTGACTCATGTGACTGATGTCATGGTCACATCATGAGTTACATGGCCACCAGATCATGGGGGCCATGTAAATTGGATCACTTTTAATGAGGGCTCCATCAGAGCCCTCATCAAAAGTGATCAATTTTTCACAGTCTGGTATTGGCTCTAGATCAATGAGGAAGTTTGTTTCCACAGTCCAGCCAGTGAGGATTTTGACAAAAGCTGGAAGGAAACATGGGCTAAGGGACCTCCAAATGGGTGGTTTCCTGATAAGAATCACCTTAGAATTCTCTTTCCAACTCAGGTTAGATCAGCCTTATTAGTGGCCTAGATGCTGAAAAATCAGCTTATCAGTATTTTTGATCCAATGCACACCCAATTCTATCATGTGACTATAATCATGTGACTATGCTCAGATTCTGGAGATTAGATGATTTATCTTATATAAATATTGAGCATTCTCAATAGAACTATTAATTAATGCACTAATGATAAATCAAGGCAATCACCACAGATCTGAGTGGAACTGATGGCATCATCAGAGATATGATTGCATCAACTGATAAAATGATCTACTACTAAATGGCTGTGCAAGGCCATCAATTTAGCATCACATCTTAATAATAAAATAGGCATATCTCAATAAGAATACATGTGAATTCCTACATATTAGGTATTGTTTTAATTGCCCAATCAATCCACACATAATAAAAGTTGTCCAAAGATATTTTGTAGCAAACTGATAGAGGGATCAGCAATTTGATGGAAAAAGCTAAATTTAGCTACTGGGGAAAATTGAGCAGGTATTGGTAAAATGCTTATATCTTGATGGGAAAGCTACCAAGCCCCATTGTTTCTAGTATTGCCAGAAAGGTCAAATTAATCCACATCTGATGAAAAAGGTTCAGAGGCTTTTAAAGAAGAATTGAGGGATATAGCTAAATTTGGCTACTGGGGAAAATTGAGCAGGTATTAGTAAAATGCTTATATTTTGACAGAAAGACCACCAAATTCTATTGTGTTTGGTATTTTTGAAAAGGTCTAATCAATTTGCATATGATGAAAAAGGCATTTGGTAGAGAATTGCAGGAGATATTAGCCATTTACAACTAGAACACCAAAAATATAAAAAGACCCTCTCTTAGCCAGAAAAATTTATACCAAGTCTCTTGGAACCAGAAAATGGAGGCCCAATAACCAGAAAATGTCACATGTCACAGGAAGGGGAAATAATATAAATAGAGGGGGATTCTGTAATATTCAGCAAGTTGCTAATTGCTTGTGCTCAGAATCCCCAGGAAGTGAATATCTTAGGCCCAAGGCAATAATATACTTTAGATCAATAATTTGATATGCTTTTTGGACCTTCTATTGATGTGACTAAAGTTGCATTGACTGAAAAATCAATAAACTCTATTACCCACCTATATATTTTATAAAAGTACTTTGTAAAGTGTAATTTAGCCTCAAAACTTAGTGAAAGCTGATTCATTTATGATTGCCTCTATTCAGACTAATCCAAATAACTTAATTTCACATCAATATGTCCACACTTGAGACAACATTGCTGACATGTTTACCAAGGCTTTATTAAAAGCCCTATTTATTAGATTATGCAAGATGCTGGGAGTAATATAATATGCTACAACCAACATATGAGGAGAACTTAGTTGTGTTTGTGGCAAGAAGGAGTGTTGAAGTGGCCAGATGTGACAATGTAATGAAGTGCCATGGCCACAATGTCAGAGCTAGAAAGGCCACCTATTTCTTTATATTAAAAGTACATATATTAATGAACTCATACATAGAGCACCCTCAGTCAGTCACAATAAAAAAAGGTCCAAAAAGTGTATCAAACTATTAATCTAAAGTATACTATTGCCTTAGGCCTAAGATATCCACTTCTTGGGGATTCTGAGCATGGGCAATTAACAACATGCTAAATGTCACAGAATTCCCCTCTATTTATATTCTTTCTCCTCTCTGTGATGCATGATATTGTCTAGCTACTCTGAGCCATTTTTCAGCTATTAGGCCTCTATTCTCTAGTTCCAAGAGACTTGGTATAAATTTTCCTAGCTAAAAGAGGGTCCTTCAATGTTTTTAGTGCTCTAGTTCTGTAAATCATTAATATCTCCCTCAGTTCTTCTTTAAATGCCTCTGGACTTTTTTTAATTAGGTGAAAATTGATTAGACTTTTCCAACAATACCAAATATAATAGGGTTTGGTGGTCTTTCTGCTGAGATATAAGCATTTTACTAAAGCCTGCTCAATTTTTCTTAACAACTAAATTTAGCTTTTTCCATCAAATCACTGATCCCTCTATTAGTTTGCTATAAAATGCCTTTAGACAACTTCCATTGTATGTGTCAGGTTCTGCTGAGTCAGGGGCTTTCCAGAAAAGCAACACCCTTACAAGGTGGACTTGATCTACAGATACCCAGGTGTCTGGAGCTCTGGGGCTAGGGCTCTGGGGTTCAAGACATAGACAGGGGGTGGTCCCAGAGGATGGAATTTGACCTGGGGCTTTGGGTGTTTTGTAGAGGCTGGAGGTTGAAGGGGGTTGAATTAGAACTGGAGATTCTAAGACAAGACCTGGTTAATAAATTATAAGTTGCAAAATGCATACCAAACTTAGAGCATGCAATTATTCAGGCATGCCAGTCAGAGCATGCCAGTTAGTGCATACTAGTCAAGCAAGAGGTCACACAACAATTTAAGTTAATATCAAGATTAGCAAATACAATGGAAAACTACACTATAAGTATTATGGGGTTGGATCTTGGGGTTCCAGAGTGTCTGGGATGAGTTCCAGGAGGCATTGAGTAGCAGGCAGAGACTATATACTTAGATTGCACATGTGGGGTGCATGATCAATTAACACAGAGAGAGTTGTAATGTATAATGGCTAGAAGTGGGTGGTGCAATCCAATTGTTGACAGCAATCAATCCTGGAGTCCATGATGCAGGATTCCTAGGGGGGTTGACTGATGGTGGCATTGGCAGCTGTGGGGGTGGGGCACATTGTGGAGTTGATGAAAGAGGGTCCCAGATGAGGTTCTGGAGTTGTTCTGGGAGACTCTAGAAGGAGGTCGTAATATCACTCCCCCCTCAGTGCTGAGACCCTCCAAGGTGCACATAACCAGTGATTCAGACTGGGGTCCAATTGTGGGATCTGGCATCTGACCTGCCACATATCAAAAAAAAAAATTTATTATTAACTCAACTATGTCACATATGCCAATGCATTCCCTAATACCCCCACCCACTAACAAAGTGGCCCCCTTGATTATGTGAAAGGCCTGGGATGCATGATACTACATGCATATGGCATTGCTTGCCCAATGTGAATGTTACCGCATTGTCCATTTGCTATGACTAACCTTTCTTTTTTAGAACAATGCAATAATCCTGCCCTGGAGGCAGGTCCCAGCTGGCTCCTAATGCAGGCCCTGGTGTCCTTCTGGACTCCCACCCAAGTTGTCCCATGCCCACCTTTGCACATAAAACTGTCCCCCCTTCCTGTCCACAACCCCTTCCCCACCCTAGACTGTTTGCCCCCTGTTTTTGTCATTCCAGGATGGTGATAGGGGCCATTTCAGAGGTCCCAGAGAGTCAACATGTTGTGTGGGTGGACATAATGCAGGAGCTGTTTAGGGAGGCCCTGGAGAGGTTCCAGAATCTGCCTGCTTATGCTTGGTATATAAGTAATGGACTAATGAATGGTCTCCTACTTCTGGATTTTTTGCTGATTTTGGTGCAGTGCTTGCACTGCACTTGACAATGGGTCCCCTGCCTATTTGAGATTCCAGGCCCCTTATTCCACTGGGACATGGCTGTGTGTGAGGTGTGCTGCCTCAACTACAAGCAGTGTTCTGTATTGGTGCTGTGGAGGATGCATTGCATCTCTCAGGAGCAAAGGTAGCCACTGAGGGGAATTACCCAGAGGATGGGGAACTGAGTGGTGGAGCTGGTGGGGAAGGCATCCATGGAGGCATCTGGTGGAGGGTTGGGGGGCCAAGGGGTCATTTGGGTAAGGGGCCAGAGTCATCCCATAGTTTTAATCACTTGTCAAGTTACTTGGGCCAGGGCTGGCAATTACAAAGGTTGTGGGGGGCACCCAGACAAAGGGAAGAGGCAGGCATTGCTCAGTCCCTCCCCAGGGCCTTCTAAGAGAGTGCATTTGCCCATAGAGACTCCATCACTGGCTTCCCCCATGCACTTCTCTCTAGCAACTTTTTTTTCCTTATCTAGGTGGCTGCTGGATGTTGAGATGAGAGCCCTGCAGAAGCATTTGGGGCAGGTTGACTGGGAGAGGGAAAAGCACAAAGAGGGAGCAAGGGAGGAGGTGGCATGCTGGGGGGGGCTGGAGGGGAACTATAAAATGGCCCTTTAGGAGCTGGAGGAGGCAAGAGTAGTCTGGGGGGAAGTTGAAGCCCAGCTGAATGCCATGAAGACCAGACTGGAGTAGGGGGTGGGGCTCCCGGGGCAGGATTTCTTGAGTCTGAGAGTGGTTGAGGCCCTGCACCAGAATGTAGTAATTAGTCACATGGCCTCTCTGAGTGAGTGCTCTCCTTTTGTGGTTGGATCAATACTAATATCTCCAGGCTGGGCCTAGGAGCATTGCCTGCTTCTAGACGGGGCAGCCATAGCATTCTTGTCTCTGCAGGAGGGGTTGCAGTCAGAGGCAAGGAGTTCCAGAGTGGAGTGGAGTCTGGACCTATTGGGGAGGCTGGTGACTGCTTATTGCTGAAGGAACATTTTGACTCTGAGGTTGTGGTTCAAGTGGGTTCTGGACAAGGGCAAACAGCTCCCATCTTGGGATCAGTTGGCTGAGGAGGTGTGGTGGGAGCACAGTTTGGGGAGAGTGGGGGAGAGTTTCCAAGGTTGGCCAAAGGAGGGGAAGGGTGAGGGTAGTTTGGGGCTCCAGCTCTAGGAGCCCCCCATTTTCTTGTCATTGTTTGTAAATTAGTATATGTATAGAATGTATATAATTGGTCTCCCAGAGTTGAAAAACAGTGTAAGTAAGGTAGCAGAAAAACTAGAAAAAGCATCTTGCCCAGACTCTAGGGCACTACTGTGGAAGAGGACTAAAAGGAAGTAAGATTTTTTAGAGAGGGGGAACAGAAGGTATATATGGGAGTTGAATCCCTACTCAATCCAGAGGTGGGAGTTATGCCCACTACTGCCATCTGTAAGTCCTGCCCAGGAGGGTCATTTTCTAGGTGCCATTGCTGGAAGTCCTGGAGTTTGTCAAGGGTGCCATTAAGGTTTTGGTGTGGTTCCCAAGTGTTATTCTCCAGGCCATACTCCTGCCATTATATAAGGAAGTGGGGTCATCCACAAATATTCCAGGAGTCAAGGATGTCTTCAACTTCATAGTGGTATTTGTCCTTGACCTCGACCAGGGGAGGGGGTTTGGAGCATTGCTTGGGAAAGGGGTCTGGAGGGTGTTGCTCTAGGAGGCAGACATGAAATACTAGGTGCAGACCTTTAAGTCCTGGCAGGAGCTTGATCTTGAGACTTTCTTCAAGATTTTGAACAGGCTGAGGCACTTGTGATTGAGCTTTGGGGAGGGCTGGCAGGTGTGGAAGTGGCGTCAATCTAACTATACCTTTGTCCCAGGGGCCCAGTCAAGGGTATCTTCCCATTTTTAGTTGGCATGTTTCACATAGGCCTGGTTTGCAGTGTTGATTTCTTCCTGGAGAAACACATGAAGGGACTGAAAATCCTGAGCGACCTCATGAGCAGCATGCAATGGGATGTCCTGGAGCAAGAATATCAGTTGGGAGTGATATCCCTTGTTGGCAAAGAAGGGGGACACCCCAGTGGCAGAGTGTGGCATATTGTTGTAAATGAATTTAGCCAGAGAGAGCTTGGTGTGCCAGTCATCCTGCAGGTAGTTGATGTATAGCTGGAGGTACTGCTCAAGAGACTAGTTGACCCTTTTGATTTGACCATCAGTTTTGGAGTAGTAGGCAGTAGAGAGACTAGCCTTTACTTCAAGGGCCTTGCATAGAGAAGTCTAGAATTTGGACATGAAGAGTGGGCCCTAATTGGAGACAATATCATCCAAGAGCCCATGTTTGGCAAAGATGTGCTTGAAGAATAGCCAGGCAAAGTCTGGGGTGGTGTCAATGGTGTGGCAGGGTAGGAAGATGCTTTATTTGGTTAGCCTACACACAACAATGAGGATGGCATTGAATTCTTCTGATTCTGGGAGTTTGACAATATGATCCAAAGATATGGAGAACTAGGGGCATTGTCCAACTGGCAGGGGTTTCAGGAGCCCATAAGGTCAGTGTCAGTGGACCTTGGCCCAGAGGCAGAATTTGCATAATTGAATGTAGTGGGTTACATCCTTTTTTAACCCTGGCCAAAAGTAAGTCTGGGAGATAAGCTGGAGGGTCTTACATATCCCAGGGTGTCCCTAGAGCTTGTGGTCATGATGTTGGTAGAAAATGTCATAGCAGAGTTGGGCATAATCTGGAATATAGATGCAGCCATCCCAGAGGAGGAGTTTTTTGTCAGGGGACAAGGAGAAGGTGGAATCCCAGTTGGTTCTGTTGGGGGAGTTGCAAGGATCATGGTCAATGAAATACTTGTCTTGGGGGGCATGGCATATCTGGCTCAGGATTTCTTCATCATTTAAAATCAATATGGCATTTAGATGTTTGGGGGGGATCACTATGCAATGATTGAATGCATTGCATTCTACCTTGAACAACTTCTTGAGATAGATATCTGATTATTGGGTGAGGGCATTGGGTTTAGCTCCAAGTCATCCTGGATGGTACTGGATTGTGAAGTTATACTCCAAGAGGATTTCAAACTATTGGGCCTGCCATTGGCTGAGTTGCTTGGTCATGGTGAAGTACTGTAAGTTGTTGTGATTCAAGTAGACCTGGATCTGGTGCTGGGCTCCCTTGAGGTAGGCTCACCATTATTTAAAGGCTTTGACAATAGTGAGGAGCTCCTTGTTGTAGATGTTGTAGTTGAGCTTGTCATTAATTATAAACCAGGTGTAGAAGGCAACTGGCTGGGGCTCCCCACCATTGGCTTCCATCTGTGAGAGAATTCCAGTAATGGCATAGTCAGAGGCATCACATTCTAGGATGATTGGGAGGGCAGGGTCATAATGCTGGAGTACAGGGGCAGTGGTAAAGGCCTTCTTGAGCAGGTTCAAGATGCTCTGGCACCTACTATCCCAGTTCCATGCAATGTCCTTGTGTGTAAGCCAGTTGAGAGGTTTCATAATACCAGAGTAGTTGTTTATAAACCTCCAGTAGAAATTAGCAAAACCTAAGAAGAATTGTACTTCCTTGACATTCCAGAATTGTGGCCAGTTGACAATGGCCTCAACCTTGTGGGGGTCCATGTGAATGCCATTTGGGGATATGATGATGCCAAGATAATCAACCTCTTCTATGTGAAATGAACACTTTTTGGGTTTGGCGTGAAGGTTGTACTCCTGGAGGCATTCAAGGACCTGCCAGACATGCTTCTAGTAGTCCTCCCTTGAGTCAGAGTAGATGAGGATGTTGTCTAGGTAGATAATCATGAAAACATTGCTTATGTCATGGAAGATGTCATTTGAAGTATTGAAACATAGTGGAGGAGTTAGTCATTCCAAAGGGCATTACAAGGTTCAAACAGACTATACCATATGCAGAATGCAGTTTTCAACTCATGTCTCAAGGCAATGCAGATATTGTTGTAGCTGGAGTAGAGGTTGATTTTCATGTAAACCTTGGCACTGCAAAATTGGTTGACCAGATTGCCAATGAGTGGAAGCAGGTAATGGTTCTTCTTGGTGATCTTATTGAGTCCCTAGTAGTTGACACAGAGTTGGAGCAAACTATCCTTCTTCTTGATGAATAGAACCAGGGCTCTAGTGGCAGAGGTGGAGGGTTGGATGAATCCCTTCCCAAGCATTTTGTTGAGGTAATCCTTGAGGGCCCAGAGCTTGACTTCCAACATGTTGTAGACCTTGCCAAAGGAGGGGGTGGCTCCTTCCTCAAGATTGATTGTATGGTTATAGAGGCAGTGAGGAGGAATCTCCTTAGTGTTGCCTTTGGAAAATATGTTAGCAAACTCATGATACTCCAGGGGAACTACTTCTCGGAGGATCTGTTCCTCAGTTTTCTTTTCCAGGGAAATAATGTCCCTTCACAGGTGTTCTTTTAGGAGAGATGGCAAGGCATGTAGCTGAAATGTGGGAGTTCCATCCTTCATGAGGTGGGCAAAGGGGGTGGCTTCAACAATCCTAATGTCAAGTGCATTTGGGTCAATTGGAGTTGCAGATGCATTGGCTGAAGTGGATTTAATACATGTCTGAGGCCAGCCCAGGTAGTTCAGCCCTTTGTATCTATTCCAAGGAATGTTTGGAGATTGGGTGGGGGCCTTGCAAGTTTAGGCAGGCATTAGCAGTATATAGCTGGGGGGCATGGCTGCCACATTGGGAGCATAGAGCACCAAGCCACTTCCTAGGGCTCAGAGGTGCATGGTGGTTGAGGAGTTGGTCTTTGGGTCCTGGGAAGGTCATTGTGAGCATTCTCCAATCAATGTTGGGATTTGTGTTACATAGCCAGGGTAGTTCCAGCATTATTGGGGTTGACTTATGGAGTCATGTGACCAGGAAGTTGGAGGTGAACTTATAACTGTTGTCTAGGGTCATGCATCCTAAGTGAGACCTAAGGATAGGGCCGGAGGAGGAGGAGGTGCCATTGAAGCATTGCAAGCTGAGGGGTTGGTTGAGGGGATCATGAAGAAAGTCAAAGGCATCACTAATGAAGACTCTGGTAGCTCTGCTGTTGATGAAGGCTAATATTGGTCCTGGGGTGCCATCCAGCCTAGCATTGATGACAAAGAATTGGGATGAGTGAGACTGGAGCCTGGGGGGTAGTGGGGGTCCATCCAGAGAGTCCCTCAAGATTGGTTCCATAGAGTGAGGGATATTGAAGGGAAGCTGCTAGTCATTGGGTGTTGGCTCCTAGGTCAGGTGGAGGGTGAGATGTTGCCAGTCAATGTGGGGGTTGGTGTCTTGGAGCCATAGAAGCCCTAAGACCAGGGGTGTGGAGGGGTGGAGTTTAGTAATTAACATCCAGAGGGTGTAAGTCTGTCCATTGGCAAAAGTAATGGGCATATGCACAAAGTGAGTGATGTCCCCCACTGTAGAGGCATCCCCATTAAAGAGGCAGAGCCACACCAGGATTGGGAGTCATTAAGTGAGTTCTGGGGCAAGGGTAGACCACACTTTGTCAATAAAGTTGTCTGAGGGGGGTTTTGGCAGGAGTGAGGCAGGTTTTGAGGAGGAGGGAGTGTGAAGAGTGGGAGAGTAGGTAAGCCATGAGGGTATCCTGTGCAAGTGTTGTGGAACAAAGATATAAAACTAGGGTGGAGAAGATGTCGGAGTTGATTCCGCAATTTAGGGCATCTTCTGAGTCTAAATTGTTGGGTCATTTTCTAAATATTTGTAGGTGGCATCCTCCTCTTTGAAGGTCCAGGTGGCACATCTCATAACCTGTTGTTGGGGACACTCAGAGATGAAGTGGTCTTTCTCGCCATAAAGTATGCAAACTCTCTCCCTCCTTCATCATTCTTGCACATTCTTTGGAACCTCAATCCAGAATCATCTCTTTTTTGGGAGCCAGTTGGCCTGGAGGGCTTCTTTGTCCCATTCATTGGTGAAGTCAGGACCTTCAGAGTTTTCTGGGGGTTTCTTGGGGCTTAGCAGGTCACCCAGGTTGTTGGCGGCCACAGCAGCATTGAGTCAGGCCTGGAGGCAGATGCTGCTACTGGGGTTAGTGTTGGGTGAGCCACAATTCACTGAGAGTCTGCCACCAAGAAATGCAGGAGAGTTATTGCTTTAAGTTTGGGAGTTGAGGTTTTTGCTAGAGAGCCATGGGGGTCCTCCCCTGGGGTTCCAGGGGGCTTAGAAGTTCAAGTACTTGCTGCAGTCTTCCCAATATTGTTGGTCAATTTACATGATGAGGGCCTTGTATCCATCATAGGAGAGTTGTTTCAGGGCAAGTCGGAGGACATCCTTGATACATTATGGCAATGCATGGCAGAGGGTGTACTGGAGGGCACTGTAATTCCAACCTGTCTTATGAGCTTTCTTTTTCAAACATATGACAAAGGTGGTGAAGTGCTCTTTGGAGCATATCTAGAGGTTAAAAAGGTTGTCCTTGGCCTCAGCCATGATGTCATAAATCCTGAACTTCCCAGAGAACTTATCAATGAAGGCTTGCCAGTAAAAGAGTGCTGGGTTGTTGGGGTCAAACTGAATAAGGGCTGTATAGTGGTCAAAGGCAATTCCCTGGAGGTATGAGGTAGCAAAGGTCACCTAGGAGCTGTCAACCTGAAAAGTGAGTGGCTTCACCTGAAATGTATTAAGACATTGGGTGAGGAATGTATGTTATTTTTGGGGATCCCAGCCTGTGAATGCATCAGGTTTTTGAATGTCCAAACACCCTTCATGGGTGAAGGTGTTGCAAATGTCTTTGAGTTCAGTGCTGTTGTAGGGAGAGGGGCCAGCATTATAGTAGTAGTAATAATGGTTACTTCCTCCTCCTTGTGGAGAAAAGGCACCAAGGGCAGGACCCCACCTACCTGGAGGGCCTCCTCTGGGCAGCTTATCTGGGAGTCCATGCCCAGGAGGCCCATTGTCCCAGAGGGGTTTGTTTTGACTAGAAAGAGGCCCAGGTCTCCATGCAGGGAGTGATGGAGGTAGTTGATGGGTGTTTGGTGGTATTGAGTCAGTTTGGGGAGGGCTGGGTGCCAGGTCAGATGCCAGGTTGTGCAGAGGCCATTCAACCTAGGAGGATCATGCTTGCATTAGAGGTTATGGGGAGTTTCATAGGTTGAAGTGAGGTGGTGAGTCATAATGGAAGCTGGGTTCCAGAGGGGCTGGGGCAAATATAGAAAGCTGTGCCAAAACAGTTATGGGTGTGAGCACAGGGAGTTGTTCATTGTTGCCATGCATGGGCTCATCAATGTAGTACAGCATGTCATTCATACTAGTGGTGTCTGCCTGGGATCTACTAAAGTTTGCTAGGGGTGGGGGTCAAATGTTGTCTATTTGCAGGAGCAGTTCCAGGGGTTTCTGGGGCTGTCTCCAGGTCTTGAAAGTGCTAGGGATGGAGTTAGCCCTATGGTGAGTTAACAAGCTTACCATGCAGGTGGTGGGCTGATTGAATAGTCCTCCTGCCAGGTTGAGAGACTACAGTATGGCTAAGGCATTTTGTTACTCTTCCCATTGTCATTGCTCTGGAGTGGGGACTGTGGGGGCTGCCAGAGCTAGTTCTGAGGGTTCCTATTAGATGTAAATTGAGCAACCCAGATCTGCAGAGTTGTTGAAGGGTTGAGGGAAGGGGAATGTGTGGACTTTGTCGAGCAGTTGATGCAACTCTTTGTGGAGGATTGTGTTGTGTCTATACTTTACCATAGTCTGCTCTGGAAGTTCTCCTCATGTGAGACAGTCCCCAAATTTGACTAAGCAATGGGCCCATTCCTCTGGAGTGCCTATGAAGTTATCATGTCCAAAATCCATAAGTAGTGCCCTTGTCCACTGCATAAAGTCCTCTGGCAAGATCCTGAGTGAGCATAGTACTTTGTCCCATTGCCGTTCATACTCCTTGAGGCATTGTTGTTCTACCAGCAAGGGAGGAGTCCTAGCAGGTGGGGCGGCAGTTAGGTAGTATCAAGGGAGGTAGTCATAGTTTGGAGGTCCTCAGGGTTAGGGGGTGGAGCACTAATAACTATAATAGAGGGTAGATGCAAAGAGGCCCTCACTGGGGGATACTGGGTGAGGTCCACTGAAGACTGGTGGGGTCTTTAGCAGGCCCCTGGGGATGCTCCAATATAAGGGGACCTCCACAGGTCATGCCATGGCTAAGTTGGGTGGAGGGGCCTGGCTAACTGAAGGCTCCAGATTATAGAGGATGGGTCAGGGGCCCAGTGTTGGTGGAGATATTGGGGTTTGTACAGGAAGGGTGGGTAGGCAGGGCAGGGGGTCTGTGTGAAGTAGTGGTTGGGGACCAGATGCTCATAAGGGTTGATTTAGTAGCCCATGGGGTAGTAGGTATAAATATATATAGTCATTAAGAATGGTGTAAGAAGGGAGTCTTGATATTATGTCAGATTCTGCTGAGTTGGGGGCTTTCTGGAAAAGCAATGCCCTTATAAGGCAGACTTGATCTATGGATACCCAGGTGTCTGGAGCTCTGGGGCTAGGGCTCCGTATTTCAAGATGTGGATAGGAGGTGGTCCTGGAGGATGGAATTTGATCTGGGGCTTTGGGTGTTTTGTAGAGGCTGGGGATTGGAGGGGGTCAAGTCAGAACTGGAGGTTCTAAGATGAGACCCAGTTAGCAAATTATAAGTCGCAAAATGCATACCAAACTTAGAGCACACAATTATTCAGGCATACTAATCAGAGTGTGTCAGTCAATATGTACTAGTCAAGCAAGAAGATACACAATAATTCAAGTTAATATCAAGACTAGCAAATACAATGGGGAACTATGCTATAAGTACTACAGGGTTGGGTCTCAGGGTTCTGGAGTGTCTGGGATGGATTTCAAGAGGCATTGAGTAGTGGGCAGAGATTGTATACTTGGATCATGCATGTAAAGTGTGCAATCAATTGGTGTGGAGGGAGTTGTGATGCATGATGGCTAGAAGTGGGTGGCACAATCTGATCATTGATGGTGGTCAATCCTGGGGTCCATGATGCAGGGTTCCCAGGGGGGTTGGCTGATGGTGGTTGTAATGCATGTGATGGTGGCATCAGCAGCTATAGAAGTGGAGTGCATTGTGGAGTTAACAAAAGAGGGTCCCAGATAAGATTCTGGGGTTGTCCTGGGGGACTCTGGAGGGAGATTGTGATAGTATGTGAATTAATTAGGCAATTAAAATAATACCCAATATATAGGGATTCACATATATTCCCACTGAAATATGCCCATTTTATTAACAAAATGTAATGCTAAATTGATGGCTGTGCACAGCCCATTAACAGTAAATTATTTTATCAATTGATGTGATCATATCTCTGATAATACTATCAGATTCCACTCAGATCTATGGTAATTGCCTTGATTTGTCATTAGTGCACCAATCAACAGCTTTATCAAGAATGCTCAATATTTACATAAAATAAATTATCTGATCTCCAGAACCTTAGCATAGTCACATGATTATAGTCACATGATTGATTTGGGTGTGCATTGGACCAAAATACTGATAAGCTGATTTTTTAGCATCTAAGCTACTAATAAGGCTGATTTAACTTAGATTGAAGAGGAAATTTTAAAGCAGTTCTGGCTATGTCATTTGCCTATAGTTTTTAGCAGAAGTCTGTTTTCAGACTTTTTGATGATCAGTAGCTTTGTCATGTCTCACAGTTTGAGACTGATGTATTAACACATTACTAATACTCAACACACTAACTATATACCTAGATTTATACTTATATGTGTTATTATTTAGGTTTAGTCAATATAGTCACATATACATATTACTGAGAATTTACACTTATGCATGTTATTGTTTAGGTGATTACACCTATTGTGTGGTTACAATTTAGTTGGGATTTCAACAGATGATAGACAAAGAAAAGCAGTATATGGCTGATAAACCACATTAAAAAGTCTTTGGATCACTGATATATGCTTAAGTTGGAATATAGCCAAACATTGCTTTCACTATAACCTCACTTAGCTAATTTATGTTGAACTTAAGAAAAGCCCACTGGCTTATTCTCTAGCACATAATGCAGTATATTAAGGCAACAATACATTACAAGCTAAGATATAAAAGTACTGAGTATACTAACTATATTTTTCATTGGTACTATAACTCCAATTTTGCTGCAGATATCAACATATATAAATCAGTATTAGTAGAAGGCATATACATCCAAGCCAGAGGGCCAACAAGTTGGACTTTGAAGTTTTAAGATGCAGTATCTATATCAACCACAGAGGTGAAATACATCACACTAGGCAAGGTGGGAGAATAAGTACAATAGATGTTTTTGTAAGAGCAACCTCTGGAGGCTGTGGCTCAGTTATACAGCTGGCAGAGGGAGATCCAAAGAGAACAAGTTTAAGGATTTACTCTGCCTGTTAATAGAAAATATTCTGAGATTGAGTCACATGATTGTCACATGTGACGTCATTATGTGACATTGTCACGCTAATGTCACGCAGTGTGATTAATGTGACTTGTGTCACGGTCACGTCACGAGTCACATGGCCACCAGGTCATGGAGGCTGTGTGAATTGGAACAAGGTATTTGGATACTCAATTTGCACTACATCCAAGCTAATATAATTATGTAGCATTTTGTATCTAACAAAGACATGCAGCAATTTCAGGGAAGTGTCAAGAAAAAGGGATCTCTGCACACATTATAGGCAACATGACTGACAGTACCACCACAGAGGAAAAAGGAGACTGTACAGTTACAACATATAAATTGAAAGCAGAACCCAGAACAACCTTAGTCATTGTAATACAAAGACTGAAGTATATCTCAGGTCCTTACATTATACCACACCTCTAACTGTTAGATTGTATCTTACATGGAGAACTTCATTCAGTACTTCTTTAAATCTTGAGATTGCCATGCTTGTTAGTAGCCCATACTCAATGGTAGCTACAATCCACTACATCAGAATAAATGATTTATAATAAGAGAATTTTTCCAATGGTTACATAGTAAGTTGGTACAGGTAAGTACATGAAATCTCTGTAAAGGTTGCAATTGACACAAATGCTTATGTCATTAGCATAACTTCTAGATTTATATCATTGCATTTTAGCAAATATTGTACATTTTGGCCTTCAAGGCCAACTGTTTTGCTTCACATTCAAAGGCACAAGATAACAGTTAATTTAGTACAATGATGTATTATTGGTCATTATAGTAACAATAGTGTGTATAGATAAATTGAAGTAAAGTATATAAAATCTACATTGCTCTTCATTCAAACAATACTTGTATAATTTGAGCACAATAATGAACTCATTTTTTGTGGCTTTGTCCCTTGCTCTGAGTGCAAGTGCTTGTATCTTGGTGGTTAGGCCATTTCTAGTGACCTTGTCTAGTGCTGACTAAGCTACTCACTCAAATATCTAGGTGACCAATGCATGCTCATTCAGCACCTAGTAAGCCCTGGTAATTCAAGCCCTTTCTTCTCAGAATTAATAGACTTTTTAGGCCTGCAGTATGATCCTCTCTGTTAAAGGTAAACTGATGTATTGATAAAACTCAATGCCTAGATATTCACTGACCTCAACATTGCACCCAACATCCCAACCTTTGACACTGGGTCAAAAACAATGTTCTCTTTATATTGTGTTTAGTATTAAATATTATTACTATGATGTAGCTGAGAAGCAAAACCTTCCACTAGCATCTCATTCATCATGCCAGACAATTGGAAATCTGGGTGTGTTTAAGTACATTTTTTCAATGACTTTGCCTTAGATTTGATTAATGTCACATTGGAAGGGAAGGTGCACTTGTGATTTTACAACTCAACTAATCCTGGACCAAATTCCTGCCTCACTGGTGGATGCAATGGAGGCTTAAAGTGTGATCCTTGCACTGGTACAGTACATTATTTTTCCACTGCATGCAAGGCATATTTGTTTCATTGCATGTAGGGTGTTCCTCCTATTACACTTGCCAAAATTATCTTTGAAGGTGACAGTTTCAAAGATTTCTATAATGGTGTGTGAGGCTTGACTTTGATTGACCTTGATAAACAATTATCTCAGTATCTAACATTGATGGAGCCAATCTGCCAATAAGGTAAGTTGCTGAAAAGTGCATCTCATATTTTATTGAAGAATGATGTTATATGCCACCATATCTTAAGCTCTCATCATTAAGTGCATACTTTTTCTATTTCATCATGTATTACTTATATTTCATCACTATGATATATCTACTTACAAACATATGTCTTAGGAGTAAAATAAGAGTATATAGGGGACAAAGCACCTGAGGTCCAAGCCATCCCTAACTTGTTGACTCAGATATGGTTACTTATCTTCATTTATATGTTTACTTATCTTTGACTCATTGACTTCAGACATTAACTTTAATATATATATTTATTTCCATTCAAATCCACTCATGCTATAAATCATGCTTTGTCAGATTATGGGCCCCAGCATGATTGAATCTTCTCTCTTTTCTGCAGGGGATGTCTTTATTGGTTCCTATGGCATATATACATATCATTTGTACTTATCTGAGATTAATCATCTTCCATATCAGATTGTGATATACATACTAGAGAGATTGAGATGAAATGTTCAATGTGGAGATTATGCTGCTTCTTCATCGGCAATGTGAGATGTCCTCTTGTATGGGGGAAATCCTGACAGTTTTGTAATGTTTCTAAGTATTCAACAATTGTAATATTGCCTTGGCTGTGGGCAATGTGAAGCAATGTCTCCTCTTCGTTATCTTTGACTGTTCTATCCCATCCACAGTCAAGCAACAGCTGGATCGTTGGGATGTGATAGAGTCATATCTATCAAATTCAACTGCCTGATAGAGCACACTGTGAGATAACGTTTTGGCACCATGTGCCAAAAGGCATGTCACCATATCAAATTTGCATTCATAATAGTGACCATTAATGAAGAAATCAAGTGATGTCCCCGGTGAGGTCACAAACCACTTTGTCGGAGTAGAGATTGAAGCTGACACTTGTTCAACAATGAATATGACCCCATCCACATTGTCATTCGTGGCTACCATATGCAATACAGTCTAACCACGATGATCGAGAACATTGAGGTCTATTCTTTGATCCACTGAATCACAAAGTCTTCTGCGTCGCTGTAACATGCACATTCTATCAAGGACTTATTTCTCCGTGTACTGTCAGAACTGAATCAGTTTGAGATTGGCCCAATTAAGAATGCACTGAGATATCATATGCTTTTTGCTATGATATACTAAGTATAACAAAATTCTAGCACAATATAGTTGAGGTAAATAAGTAGATCAAATAAATAGTTGAGCACTAAACTATATAGCAGGGGGAGTTTGGATAAGTTTTTAGTAAATGCAAGAATGGTATAGAGGTAGTGGTAATATACAGTTGTTGCTTGCTACAGGCAACAGCAGATGGAGAGAGTAAAAGCAGTTGGAGTGGGCTTAGTGCACATGGATACCTTACTACAAAATAATTACTTCCAACACCTCAATGAGCTGCCTTGAATGATCAAGGGGGCATGGTTGTTGAAACTGCCTGATGGATGCATTTCACTATCCACTATAATCATCATTCTACTCCAAGTTCAATCTATCACATGTATTCTCCATGTAATTATACTTTATCACATGTATCCACATGTGATTATTATTCTATCACATATATCCACATGTAATTATTCTTTATTCACATGTACATAGTTTTTTAGCAGTATATAAATTATAGATAAGTGGTATAGTCAAAAGCCAGATTTAGCACATCTTCAAATCTTTGGATCTCTCAGATAGGCACATGTACCAAAAGAGGTTCAGCAGGGAAAGTTAGAGTCTCAAGCTGTGCAAGTTCAAATGCTGGGCTGGTGGGCAGATGAAACAAAGGGGTATAGACTTGAGGATTTAGAAAATGGAAAACTCATCACATCTAGAGATGTCAAGTTTTATGAAGATGATACCCTGAGTGAATTAGCATGCCTTGACCTAGGACTGATGCAATCAATAATGAAAGAAATCAATGAATTTATTAATACTGCCACATACTCCAAAACTGAATAGACCAGGCAAGTTTCAATATGCAATCCCTCTTCTGAATCTGAAGTCAAGACACAACTAGAAGACATACAATCCTCTGACATTGAGTTAGTTGATATGCCTACAAGAGAATTACAATATCCTTCACTGGCATCTCCTTCTGTCATCACTTATACTCCTCCTCCTTCAAATCCACCACTGGCTCCTTGTAAGAGCACAAAGTGGAAAGACTTGCCCCAACATGAACCCTCCATGCATATAAAAAAGCTCCCCACTAGGTATCAACAGGACAAAGCTGAAGATTAGTCTGAAAACCACATAGCCTTCATCATGGTCTCTGGACCCAGCATCAAAACCACTTTATGATTCATGAATGCCCATAGATGGCAGGAGGCTATTAATACAATCAGCTTGTCAAGAGAGGAGTCTTTACAAAGACAAAAAACTTACTTCCAGGGAAAAAGGTGGTGGGAAGCAAGATTGTATTGAAAGAAAAGTTAGATGAAAATGGAAAACTCCTGAAATACAAAGCATGTATTGTTGCTCCATTACTAGCACCCTCAGTCAATTAAGCAAAGACTGAGAGTGAGTTTACAATGCAGACTAGATGACTAGATGAATACTTACCATATGATACAGACTTACATATAATTGTGTCATATAGGTAGGAAGAAACAGTCAATTAAGCAAAGGCTGAGGACTTACATATAATTGTGTCATAGAGGTATCACCCTTGAACATAATGAAATGTTTTCATCTGTGGCCAAGTTTATGACTCTCTGTGTATTTCTCACATTGGTGGCAATCTTGGACCTCAAGGTCCATCAAATTGATGTGATTGGTGCATATCTGGAGGAAAAGCTTGATGAGGAGATTTATATGAAGGCACCCCCAGGAATAGGAGAAGCACTCTACTAGAAACTTGTCAAGGCCCTTTATGGCCCGAAGCAAGCAGGTAGAAAGTGGAAAGAAAAGTTGCATGAAGTGTTGACAAGTCTTGGATTCAAGGCTTCCCACACCAACAATTGCCTTTATATACTATATGATGCAGGAAAAATCATTCTCATTGTGATAGTTTATGTGGACAACATGCTTATAGCTGGTCAAGATGTTGCCCAAATTATATATTCAAAAGGAACATCAATGAATACTTTGAAATCACAGACCTGGGTGAGATTCACTATATCCTGGGCCTACAAGTCAAGCACAATCATCTCAATCACATTATTTATTTAAATCAGTTCCTTTATATTGATTCTGTCACAACCCCCCTCCAGAGTCCCTCAGGATAACCCCAGAATCCCATCAGGACCCTCTTTTGTCAACCCCACAATGCGCTCCACTCCCACAGCTGCCAACACCACCATCACATGCATCACAACTGCCATTAGCCAACCCCCCTGGAAACCCTGCATCACAGACCCCAGGATTGACCACTGTCAATGATTGGATTGCACAATCTGCTTCCAGCCATCATGCATCACAGCTCCCTCCACACCAATTGATCATGCACCCCACATGCATGATCCAAGTATACAGTCCTTGCCTGCTACTCAATGCCTCCTGAAACCCATCCCAGACACCCCAGAACCCCAAGACCTGACTCTGTAGTACTTATAGCATAGTTCCCTGTTGTATTCACTAGTCTTGATATTAACTTGAATTGTTGCATGCCCTCTTGCTTGACTGGTATGCACTGACTGGTATGCTTTGACTGGCACACCTGAATAATCACATGCTCTAAGTTTGGTATGCATTTTGTGACTTATAATTTGCTAACCAGGTCTTATCTTAGAATCCTGGGTTCTGACTTAACCCCCCTCCAACCCTCAACCTTTAAAACACCCAAAGCCCCAGATCAGGTTCCATCTCCTGGGATCACCCCCCATCCACGTCTTGAACCTTGGAGCCCTAGCTCTGGAGCTCCAGACACCCAAGTATCTGCAGATCAAGTCTGCCTTGTAAGGGCATTGCTTTCTTGGAAAGCCCCCAACTCAGCAGAACCTGACAGATTCAGTCCTTGAATGATGAACTGTCACTCTGTATCTACTCCCCTCATAACCAATCACAACTTATTGTCATTACAAAGCCCCCAAACTGAGGACAAACAAAATTCATACAAAGTACAATCCAGTGGCATCAATTATTTATCACTGATCAGCTCATTACTCTATGCTATACAAACACATCCCAATATACAATTTGCAGTGAACTTATTAGCCTGTTTTTCAAATGATCCTGGAGTTTTTCATCTTGCTGCCTGCAAGAGAGTCTTGCAATATTTAAAAGGAACCAAAGAATATTGCTTGAAGGTAGGAGGCCTGTCATCTAATGAAGTACAATTGGTGGGATGGAGTGATGCAAATTGGGCACAAGATATTCACAATAGGCAATCAGTCAGCAGCTGGTGCTTTGACATAAATGGCAGCATGGTTTCCTGGTCCTCAAAGAAACAATCGGTCATGGCCACTTCAACCATTGAGGCTGAATACATAGCCTCATCTAATGCTACAAGGGAGGCCATTTGGCTGCAAAACCTCCTTAAAGACTTAAACTTTCCCCAAACTGAGGCAACGCTGATTCATACAGATAGCACTGGCAGTATCGCCCTCTCAAAGAACCCTGTTGGGCATTCTCTTGCCAAACATATCAATATCCACTATCATTTTATACAAGAACACATCTCACACGGGAATATTCACCTACAACATGTTTCTACACACGAAATGGTTGCCGACGCCTTGACAAAAGCCTTGCCTCGTGAAACTTTTGAGATATATCGAACCAAAATGGGTGTAGTATTACTGATGCTAGCGTCAAGTGGGAGTGTCGAGGAATGTGACGCTTAGCTTCAGCTCTTCAGTTATGATGTCATCCTTATCTCACAATACACGTATGTTTCACATCATTTTATTATGACGCTTTTATTGTAACATTATGACATATGCTCGCATTTACTACTATAAATGTTATGTCGCATCCCGGGGTCAAATCACCTCTCGATATTTGACTCCAGGTGCGTGATCTAGTTTACGTTACTCTAGAACCCATACTTATACATTATCTCTCGATATTTGACTTCAGATTACAAATATTGTCCTAACGTACACGAATACAGCATAGTTCTGCCATTATGCTGCGTCAAGCGATTATGGTTCTGGTTGAGGACCTCCTGTGGTAAATGCAAGCATTTGAACCCCCACAACACCATCCTCTCACTCAGCATCTGATTCCAAATCCTACCCACCTGCTTCATCCCATACAGCCCGCACAGCACCTCAACATACACATTCTCCCCGCTTTCCGTACTCATCAACAAACATATCATTGACTCTATATACCCTGCCCCTCACCAGGCAGTGTACGATTCGTTGAGGACTAGTCTCGGGAAGGTTTTTGGCTTTGGAATTGGTGGAGGGCAGGGCAGAGTTGAAGGAGGAAATGGTGCGGCTTGTGTTGCAGGCTCAGATGTTGTAAGTACAGGGGAGCATGCACTTCGGGAGGAGAGGTGAGAAGTGGGTGATGCGATAAATTGCATTGTGTGGTATACTCGAAGTGGGACCATCCAAGTCTGTATATCTTAATTAGGGACTATAATTTGGACTAAGTAGACAGTATATTAACACTCCACCCACTCATTCGAAGGGATGAATCTCAGGATTTTGAGTCTGGTGATGTGTACACAATCCTCCTTTCACCTCGACTTCGATCTTATAAAACTCTAACTAAACGAATGTATCATGAATGGTAAGCTATGGGCACATACTTCATCGTCTCTGGGTCAAGATCGTACTGTATAGCCACCGGATATTCATCAGATAAACCCAAGTCACGTATTGGCTCCTTCACGGATTCCCGATATATATTGGGACCAATAACAAGCTCTTCCGAACCCTTTCCCATATGCCCCGCCGTGCGCAGCCTCCAATATGTCTCCCGAATCCAAGACTTGTGGACAGCCCACATGAAACAACCGCTACATATCACCTCATGGAACTTCATATAATACGTCATCTCTGAACAGAGTTGCATGCGCCAAATCCGCATCTCCATGAAGTACATGCAATTGTTCCACGTAGCATACGTTGAAGTACGCGCGGAGGTAAAACTTGCTTACGACTCCTCGTACCTTGGGGCCATAGTCAATGGGGTCAGGTCCTAAGCCGTATGCTACGGGCCACTGAGAAAGATCTCCAGTGGAAGTCCAGTCACAGGGTACGGTATACCAGTCTTCGTTCTCATCCCATCCGGGTTTTTCAAAGGGATATTCGCCGTCTGTTCGGAGATCGTCTGGATATTTGGCAGTGAACATGAGGGGGAGGATCTGCGCGCCACCCCTGTCGATTAAACCTGTTATCTTTAGATCACCCGGGGAGATTGACGATTCATCGAATAGGATATTTCGCAATGCAATATCAGGGTGGTGCAGAACCAGGGGCAGATAAGCTTTCGGTGGCTGAAAGTGGGGAATGAGTGAGGATAGAAGCTGAAAGAGCTCAGCGAACATTTGTGGTGTGCACCGTAGGCTGTCATGAGGATCAATAACGTCGGTTTCAAGACTGCACCACTCTTCAAGGGCAATCAACAACTGTTTTTCTAGCTGACTTCGCCATAAATCCTACATGGACTTGTACGGTCCGCCCAAACATCGCTGTGTCAGTGTCATGAGAGGGCCAACGACATGTTGTCCATCATCACCTTTAATACTTCCTATTTGATCAAATGGGACAGGCTTGGAAAGCGATGCCTGCAATCTTGCGATTGATTTTATGTAGGAAAACTGTTGGGCCCGCGAGAGCTTATTCAGGTCACTTGTCAATGCCCTTCCAGATATGAGTTCCATGAGAACATAAGGTGCGCAGACAGAATTCGTGAAATTAGTTTCCCAAGCAAGTATCTTCGGAACGTTTGGATAGAGCCCAGATTCGCGCACGAACTTCATCGTTTCAATCTCGGAGCGCTTCGCCTCCGGATCGAACCCTTCTTCGTCAAGATTAGAGACGCTAGCCGCTAATCGGCTGCTGTCGCTGAACTCCAATTTGTAGACGGTGTTGTAGGAACCTCGGCCAAGAAGAGTGATAGAATTGCAGCTTAGGTTGGGGATTTCTGATGAGGTGGCAAGGTAAGTGGGTGCACAACTGATGAGGCCTTGCAGATTGACCCATTCGTTCTTCTTCAGCTGTGAGATTCGTTCTTGCAATTCTGGAGACATGAGGTATTACTGTGAATTCAGAGGCTGCTTCAGTCAAGCACAAGGGATTTCCATAGGACTTTATAGCAAACTAAGATTGTTCCGTTTCCGTAGCTCGTTGGTTGAAGAGGCGTCCACAGGTGTTTTACTTAAATGTTGATTATCAATACAGAGCATGATCTTTGACAACCTCTGATGATCTTCCGCATGCCTGCCCAAGCGAGGCGCTCAGCAGCGTGGTTAAAGAGGAATTCGCATCAAAGATGTGGATTGTGACGTGACCGGATTGGAGATTATGTACAATGCCGTATGTAGAGTTATATGATATCTACAGGTAAAAGTAAGTCCGGAAGTAGATGTGGTAAGACTATATTTTACTCACCCTCAGCCACTCCGTAATGTGTAGTTGACTGAGGGTGTCTTGTGTTTATTCTACCATATCGGGGGGAAAAAATATTAAGGTTTGTAAGTAAAGTTCGACAAATACCGACCGCTCGCCACCCAGATATGGGTGGCGACAGGGTATCCGAAGAGAAAAAAGAATCAATAAACAAAGAAAAAGAATAATAACGTACCTCTAGTACTCGGGCAAGTCGTTTTACTCAACACCGTATGTTGAAGGACCTGCGGTCTGGTTTTCTCGGAATTACAACGCCAGTCTGGAAAAATAAGTATGCACTACATGGGCCGGCTGACCTGACTTCCTAGCGATCCACGGGAGTTCGTCGTTCTTTGATATCTGACATTTACATCCCTTGTTTGACGATGAGTGTTGCAGGCTGAACATTTGTTTCAGGCCCAGAGTATGCATTTGCCGGTTTCTTGGTGTTCACCCCTTTTCTCTTCCGGAAGTCTGTAGCTGGATACTTTTTGCACCTTTCGCTGTGGCTCTCACTTCGGTGAAGTATCTGGAACAGAAACGGAAAAAAAATCGTATCACGTATCAAACATCCCTTGTCCAATTCCATGAGCTCTCAAGAATACATTGTTGGGGATGTGATATCTGTGAAGAGTACCACAGCCACGACATCAAGGCCACTCAGGCCAGACAAACGACAGCTTTGTGCCACTCAGTGCTTTGTCCAGAATACATATATTAACCCGTCGAAAGTATGCGCAATACCCTCAGTTCGTTATCACGCACTGAGGAATTAACATACTTGTTATTATCTAGATTAGTCAGTTTCTAACATGCATATCAATTTTTAAGTACTCCACATGGCATGGTGCTAAGAACTTGGCTAGCATTCATCGTTCGCTATGAAATAATAGAGACGACACTGATCCAGAGTTGCTGGTGTTGCACAGCCTACATCTAAAATATATATAAAATGGTATGAGGCTCTGTGAAAAAGTGCTCATCAACTAGCTGGTCTAGTGAATCGCCTCCATAGTCACCAAAAAACTCTCAACGTCTCAACGTCTAAGATGCATTTGTCAGCCTTCCTTTCTTTGCTCGTGATATCGAGCGCATTTGCGTATGCTCCAATATCGCTTTCAACGTTTAGCATGATGTCTCAATTCTAGACAGTTATCACGCGTAATCTGCAGCATAGCGGCGCTCGGACCGCTGGCCTTCTAAACATCAATGCAGGTTCTACGAGCTCTGGCAATGTGCTCGACATCTCAGGCCGTGACCTGGATGTATACAAGGACATACATGAGCTTGTAGATCGAGACGTAGGCGATGACGAGTCTCTGGAAATTTTGGCAAGGGCAGCTGGAACTGTTACAGTTAACGTGACTACATCATCTCCGTCTGCCAAACACAATGCACCTAATCCTATGATGTCAGGAAAATTTAAACAATCAGCAGAAGAATGCCCTGAGAAATTACCTGGACAATGTGGATACAATATCAGTCGTCTGAAGGACCGAGTGTAAGGACCATTGTCAACGCCATGGAAGATAACTTAAACGAAAAAGGTCAGACTGCTTGTCTCAAGTTGAATGTGGCAGAATTTCTCACTTATCAATCTCTAGCTAAGGATTGAGTCTGGCTGGTCTGTTTCGACTCGTTTGCGGACCGCTGTATTTCTGACCTAGTAGAAACTGTCCGAGCATAGCTCATGCAATGTGGAATAAGAATTTATCGCGGTTTGATAAGGCATTCTGTCACTTAGTGGTCAAAGTGAGACTTAGCGGTTGACAGGATCAGAGACTCAATATAAAGACAGCGAAATTGAATGATGATTAGCAAAATTCACTCAGTGAAGTTTAAAAAATATAACAAGTCATTTGCCGCACTTCTTACTTATCCTGTGATGCTTCCAATCAAAGATCATGATCGAGATGTGCATGTGTCCTCAAAACGGGTCAAGGGAATTGGCACGCCACCTGTAGATACCAACCGCATCGTAAGAATTTGACGTGAGTGAACGTGAACGACCCGATACACTGACGTTTCCGAGAACGATGGGTGTCGCCCGGAAAAGATATGCTATGCAGACTGACTTCGGTGATCCAGACAGCGAATTTGTAGTCACCGTGCTGAGAACATGCTCATTGACCCCAATATACCAAGCTCCACCTCAGTTTGTACCACAGTATGTCTTTGGGGACGACGCACAAATAGTCCTAGAACTCTGTCTTCAATGTCAGACTAAAGCCAATGACGACAAGTGCACAAAGGTTATTACTGGCTCACAAGAGGAAAACCACCCAATTCCAAAGGACCGCATGCCACATCGAGTTGCAAGGGATCAAACAGACAATTGTCTTGCGGCTCAGCATTAACATAAGTCCTGAAATTGGTGCATCAACTAGCTTGGGCGGTGCCATGGCATGGCGGCTTCGGTTTCACCACTAGATGTGTCATAAAGGCGGTAGTGAATGGTGGCGCCCACGGCGTTCAAGTCTCGGTGTACAATTCAGTTGGCCTTTGAAACCTGGTGACGCTCTCGAGATTTCAGTATGGGAAGTTGGACCCAGTCCAAACGGAACGATTGAAGTGCCTTTCGTCGCATGAATTTTACCAGCGGAAAGGCTACGAGTTCGTTTCAATCAGTCCAACCTCACTTTCTTACCTAAATTTGATCAAGGTCGCCTTAGGTGGTGTGGCATTGCGTAGAACAGAAAAGTTCCTTCATTAAAGCTGTAAAACTTTGCGTGTCTTTATGTTTGATTAATCGTTAAACTATCGGTTTTGCTTCCAGTGCGCGCCTTCGATCTCCCAAATCGTCCGCCTCCAAGTAACACCCTTTAAGCCATCTATTTGTTTCCCCTTCCTTCTCCCGCCCGTCAATGTCGCTGAATGCTGTGCGGGAATGTGCAACTCTGCGATTATCAAAAATAACCGCATCTCCCTCTTGTAGGGTATAACGGTATACATTTGAGGGATCACTCAACACCTCAGCGAAACGCTGCAACGCAGGGTAGAAGGTGTCAGGCGTAGATAGCAGTAATGGCGCTTGGGACGCCGGACAGTAATTTATGTGGCAGATCGTACCCGGCGGAGCACCAAAAGCTGGATTAGCCAGTGCAATCGTCGGATGCTCGTGTTGGAGGTGGTGTCCATCGTTTATATAGTGAAATGGCACGGGGGTAGTCGTGAGGACGTCGAAGTCTGATGGGTGGTCATTCCGAAGCAGGGATGCACAGTGAACGGCATCAACAAAGATCGACTGACCACCTTGTACTCTGTTTCGCAAGCAGTGTAAAATTTGGTATCGAGGAGGATGTTCAAGATACCTTTTCAAAGAGCGATGAGCACTGGTTGGAACCACTAAATCAAGGCGTTGCTTACAGGAGATCCATATGGAGACCGGTGTCCAAGTTGGTGAATGCAAGATTCTTGCTATTGCTGACGCTTTTGACATCCCATAACCGTCCATAAAATGTCGGACGGATGTAACCGAAAATTTCCGCAAGGGTGGAAAGCTCGCACTTCTCGTTTGAGGTCTCTACGTGCGGGACATCCTTCACAAAGAGCAAACCATATCGAGAAATCTGCTTCAGAGCAGCTAGCAATCCTTCGGAAGTCTTTAAAGCTCTGTACGAGATGAAAAGATCATCCATCTGGGTTACGGTTCGATTGTTCCAATGCTCGTTTATAACCTCTTTGTGAAAGGCAGAAAGCTTTGCCGGGGAGGAGTGACGCTCAAGGAAGGAGATGTTAAAATGAGATTTATGCCCATCCGTCCACTCAATCGCAATTCCATCATCTAAGAGACGAATACCGTCTTCAACGGGTTTTACGCCTAATGGTATATCCGACGATTTGTGTAACTTTTGAAATGCAGTAGGGTGTATGCACTCGGGAGATTGACAGGAGTCCCGCAGCCAGACGTAAGGGAATGTAGCTTTGAGGGTATGAACGGTCAGTGAAGAAGGTCCCGCCTTGAGGGTCGACCAGTTTCTTTGTTGAAAAGGCGATCGATCGATTGCGGATGTCCAAGATTTCAGATTGGCGAGTCGTAATGAGCGGTGTAGCAGGGGTGAAATGAACATGTCGAACTTGCAGTCTCTGGAAGCAGGCTATTAGCCTTCCATTTAAATCTGGGCATTTGATACCCATGGCTGCCTCCACGTGGTCATTATCCATCCGCCATCTTTCAGGGCCTGTTTGGCTTTCCAACTATAATAGACGAAAGATAATGAATTTCTGAGAGCATAGAATTGTTTTGGAAAGAGATCAAGCATGCCAAGGGTTTGGGAACAAAAGAAAAGACCGGAAGTGTCATCTGTGCGCCAGCAACGCACAAAGGGGACTGCAACCCAAATTGCAGATCCCTTGGAAGAGGCGTTGTAAATGTTCTTAGGGTGGATATATACATCATCAATAGTGTCGCGTAATCGGGTTTTAAAGGGGCCCACTTTCGTGTTTCTCCCAGACGATTATGCTTAGACGGCACCAGGAATCGTGGCCGGACCGGACCATCGGCATCAATTCACGATGGTTTCTAGTTGTGGTCCCCAGTGATCAAGCCAGCGGCGCCAGTCATGGAAGGGGAGGAGCAACGGGAAAGCCGACATACATAAGGACTCCGAGGTGCCATGGCAGTTGCAAAGCTAAATGAAGCGGAGGGCCTGCACTGTAAGAACCTCGCGCGGATTCAGATTGCGGGCAGCAAATATTAATAGGGAGGTTCGAAACCAGGCGCATTTCGCAGCCGCATTCCGTATTTCGTATTGATGGCCTGAGATAATACATAGTTTGGACCTCCGCCCTACTTTGCCGTGTGACTGAAGTGGGACTGATCGTGTTTTTTGTGGGCGTACAAGACTGGCGCCATTTTTTCTGGTTTATCTAATCTCGTCAAATACAAAATGCGTCTGGTTTTGAATAAAGAGTCGATGCTTTCAATCATACCGGAGAATGACGTGTTGATGTAGACTTTCTTCATGGTCGAGGGGTGCAGCTATAGTTGAAAAAGTAAACTTGAGTCGACCCAGGTTCGAACTGAGGACCTTCTGTGTGTTAGACAGATGCGATAACCAAAAGTATGTAAGTATTGTCTCTGATGAAAGGATTACCTTACATAAAGGGAGGTCATCAAGATTGAAGTTCTCTAAGGGAAATATAGCATTATAACCAGGTTTTGATTATAGTTGTAGTGGGCTAATGCTATGCATAGGTGCTTTGTGTTTTTAAATTGTGATAGGCAGTTGTTAACAAGGGTTAATTATTTTGCACAGGTGCAAATGATTGGTGTTGAATTTGTTTCCACATGGAATGACAATCAGGCATGAAAAGTATTTCTGTCACTGTGCTGGTGCATTGAGTTAGGGCTTATTAGTTTTGGCAGGTGTGTAAATTAGCTTCATAGCTATGACTATTTTGATCCCTTGAATTTCCAGAGGTCCTCTTTGATTTTCCCTGTTCTGTTTTGGTTTGGCTTCTTGGAGTGCTGCCAGATTTCTCACTGCTTTGGTCAGATCTTTTACTATTGAACATAATCTAGCAGTCTCCTATAGAGAAAAAGCAGAATCAGCATTGCCATCAATTTGACTTCTCTTACTAGCTTCAATGAATTCTTGTAGAAGCTTTTTAGTGACTGCATCTGTGCTTTTTATTGCTTGTGACTCTCAGACATGGTCATTGAAAAATTGCTGTAAGACTTTGTGTAGGTTCTCCAGTATTGCTTCAACTTCTGCTACTATTTTTGCCTCTAGAGCTGAAGCTATATCTGTATTCATCTGAATATTTGCTAGTGCCTCTTGTCACCTCCTGAAGCAGGTCAGTGTCTTTGGGTCTAATTTTTCTTTATAGTTAAAAACATTTATTTTATACTGTTTGCATCTGCCTGTCATAATACCACCTCACTCTCTTGGGCACAACCACACTAATCCCCCACCCCCTTCTTTTCTAATACTAAACTACCACTGATCTGATCACTGAAATCACTGAGCTTTCCTAATTCTGATACTCAACTATCACTGATCCAATCACTGAAATCACTGAGCTTTCTCAAAGTCACCACTTCTTGACAACCCAACAATGCTCAGCTTCCTCAACAAAGCTAAATCACTCCCAACACCTTGCAAATACTGCTTTACATAATTACCCCACAACTCCCAGCTCCTGTGTAATCATCCTGCCACCCAATCTGTTGAAACTGCCTAATGGATGCATTTCACTATCCACTATGATCATCATTCTACTCCAAGTTCAATCTATCACATGTATTAACATGTGATTATTCTTTATTCACATGTACATAGTTTTTTCAGCAGTATATAAACTGTAGATACATTACCTGAAGTCCTCACTCTTTCTAACTTTGAACTTCAGGTTAGTAGTATACTTCACTTTGCTCAATATACACTCTTTCTGACTTTGGACTTCAGCTTTAGTGACAGTTTCCCCTGTGCTTTGCCTGTCTTCAACAAGTTATAGGCCTTGGCCTCTAAAGCTACAGTTCAAAGTTTTTATCATTTTACTGCTCTATGTTTGTGCTATAGTCCTTATAGTGGTTGCAGCTCCCTCTATATACATAGACTCTGAACTATTGGGTGGTGATCCTTAAGTGAGGCTACTCTATCTCACCAGTGAAGCCTGACCCACCTAACTGGGAGGTGTTACAATTGTGGAGTCTGCAGTTAGTTAGACTTACTATACCTCACCTTCCTGCTGCACCACTTCTGAGGACCTTACAGGAACCCTACCAGTTTTATTAACTGGATTTGTGGCTGTATTCCTTCTAGCACACTAAACCTTAGCATTTTATTGTTTTTCAACATCTTCTGACTTTCACACACAATACATAACACTAACTCTTTCACTATGCCTATTTCTATGCCAACCTTCAACAAACTCAATTTTCACAACTATTGTTATGACCCCCCTCCAGAGTCCCCCAGGACAACCCCAGAATCCCACTCAGGACCCTCTTTTGTTAACTCCACAATGCACCCCACCCCCACAGCTGCCAATACTGCCATCACATGCATCACAACCAACATCAGCCAACCCCCCAGGAACCCTGCATCATGGACCCCAGGATTGACCTAGCAACAATTGGATTGTGCAACCCACTTTCGGCCATCATGCATCACAACTTTCTCCATGCCAATTGATTACATGCCCCACATGCGCAATCCAAGTATACAATCTCTGCCTATTACTCAATGTCTCCTGGAATTCATCCCAAACACCCTGGAACCCCAAGACCCAACCCCATAGTACTTATAGCATAGTTTCCCATTGTATTTGCTAGTCTTGATATTACTTGAATTGTTGCATGCCCTCTTGCTTGATTGATATGCACTGACTGGCATGCTTGACTGATATGCCTGAATAATTGTGTGCTCTAAGTTTGGTATGCATTTCATGACTTATAATTTGCTAACTGGGTCTTATCTTAGAACCTCCAGTTCTAACTTGACCCTCTCCGACCCCCAGCCTCTACAAAACACCCAAAGCCCTGGGTCAAGTTCCATTCCCTGAGACCACCCCCCTGTCTACATCTTGAACCCTGGAGCCCTAGCTCTGGAGCTTCAGACACCTGGGTATCTGTAGATCAAGTCTGCTTTGTAAGGGCATTGCTTTCCCAGAAAGCCCCCAACTCAGTGGAACCTGACATAATATCAAGACTAGCTCCTTACACCATTCTTAATGGCTATGTATACTCACACCTACTACTCCACAGGCTACCAGACTGACCCTTACAGGCATCCAGTCCTGGATCATTACTCCATGCAGACTCCCTGCCCTGCTTACCCACCTCTCCCATACAAACCCCAATATCTCCACCACCACTAGGCCCCTAACCCATCCCTCTATAATCTGGGGCCCTTGGTCAGCCAGGGCCCTCCACCCAACCTAGCCATGGCATAACCTACAGAGGTCCCCTTATACTGGAGTATCTCCAGGGGCCTGCTGGAGACCCCACCAGTTCACAGTGGACCTTGCCCAATACTTCCCAATGAAGGCCCCTTTGCACCCACCCCCTATTATGGTTACCAGTGCCCTGCCCCCCAACTCTGGGGACCTCTCAACTACAACTACCCCTCTTGACACTACCCAACTGTTGCCCCATCTACTAGGACCCCTCCCTTGCCTATAGGACAATGAACAGCAATGGGACAAAGTACTATGCTCACTCAAGATATTGCTGGAGGACTTCACAAAGCAGGCAAGGGTGCTACTCATGTATTTTGGACATGATGACTTCATAGGCACTCCAGAGGAATGGGCCCATTGCTTGGTCGAATTTGGGGATTGCCTCACACAAAGAGAACTTCTGGAGCAGACTATGGTAAAGTATAGATGAAACATGATCCTCCACAAAGAGTTGCATCAACTGCTCAATGAAGTTCACGCATCCCCCTCCCCTTGACTCCTCAATGACCCCACAGATCTGGGTCACTCAATTCACATCTGACAGAAGCCCTTGGAACTGGCTCTGGCAGCCCCCATGGTCCCCACTCCAGAGCAATGACAACAGGAAGAATGATAAAATGCCTCAGCCATACTGCAGTCCCTCAACCTGGCAGGAGGACTATTTGATCAGCTTGCCACCTGCACAGTAGGCTTGTTGACTTGCCATAGAGCTAACTCCATCCCTAGCACTTTCAAGACCTGGGAACAGCCTTAGAGACCCCTGGAACTGCTTCCACAAATGGACAATGTCCAACCCCTGCCCCCAGCAAACCCAAGTAGACTTCAGGCAGACACCACTAGCACAGACAACATGCTGTGCTACATTGACAAGCCCATGTGTGGCAACAACAAACAACCCTCTGTGCCCACACCCATGACTGTCCCAGCACAGCCCCCTATGTCTGCCCCAGCCCCTCCAGAACCCAGCTTCTATTGTGACCTGCTGCCTCACTTCAACCTATGGAATCTCCCAAGACTTCTGATGCAAGTGTAACCCTTCCAGGTTGAATGGCCTCCATGCAACTCCTCAGCACCCGACCCAGCACTCAGCCTCCCTCAAACTGACCTGACATCACCAAACACCCTCTAACCACCTCCGCCACCTCCTGTGTGGAGACCCGGGCCTCCCCTTGGTCAAAATGAACCCCTCTGGGACAACAGGCCTCCTGGGCATGGACCCCTAGGTGAGCCACCCAGAGGAGGCTCTCCAGGCAGATGGGGTCCTGCCCTCAGTGCTTTTCCTCTACAAGGAGGAAGAGGTAACCATTATTACTCCTACTACAATGCTGGCCCCCCTCCTTGCAATAGAACTGGACCCAAAGACATTTGCAATGCCCTCACCCACAAAGGGCATCTGGACATCTAAAAACCTGATGCATTCATGAGCCGGAACCCCCAAAAATGGTGTACATTCCTCACTCAATGTCTTAATATGTTTCAGGAAAAGCCACTTACTTTTCAGGTTGACAGCTCCCAGGTGGCCTTCACTGCCTCGTACCTCCAGGGGATTGCCTTTGACCACTATACAGCCCTCATCCAGTTTGACCTCAACAACCTGGCACTCTCTTGCTGGCAAGCCTTTGTTGATGAGTTCTCTGGGAAGTTCAGGATCTACAATACTGTGGCTGAGGCTGAGGACAACCTCTTCAACCTCTGGATGTGCTCCAAAGAGTGCTTCACTACTTTCATCATACATTTTGAGAAGGAAGCTTATGAGACAGGTTGGAATTACAGCACCCTCTAGTATGCCCTTGTTGAAATTGCCTGATGGATGCATTTCACTATCCACTATGATCATCATTCCACTCCAAGTTCAATTTATCACATGTATTCACATGTGATTATTCTTTATTCACATGTACATAGTTTTCTAGCAGTATATAAACTGTAGATACATCACCTGAAGTCCTCTCTCTTTCTGACTTTGGACTTCAGCCTTAGCGACAGTTTCTGTCCCTGGTGCTTTGCCTGTCTTCAATAGGTTATGGGCCCCGGCCTCTAAAGCTACAGTTCGAAGTTTTTGTCATTTTACTGCTCTGTGTTTGTGCTATAGTCCTTATAGTGGTTGCAGCTCCCTCTATATACATAGACTCTGAACTATTGGGTGGTGACCCTTAAGTGGGGCTGCTTTATCTCGCCAGTGAAGCCTGACCCACCTAACTGGGAGGTGTTACAATTGCAGAGTCTGCAGTTAGTTAGTTAGACTTACTATACCTCACCTTTCTGCTGCACTACTCCTGAGGACCTTACAGGAACCCTGCCAGTTTTATTAACTGGATTTGTGGCTGTATTCCTTCTGGCACACTAAACCTTAGCATTTTATTGCTTTTCAACATCCCCTGACTTTCAAACACAACACACAACACTAACTCTTTCATCACCATGCCTATTTCTAGCCCAACCTTTAACAAACTCAATTTCCACAACTATAACTCTTGGGTTGGGGAAATGGAGGCCTATCTTTGCTTTTAAAATGCTTGGATGCCTATTTCCATGCCTTCTTTGGCTCTTGAACTCTCTGACAAACCTACACCAGAAGAGAAGAGGGAATACAGAGAATGGCAAAAGGAGGCTAATGTTGCATCTGGTCTGATCTACTTGATGGTGGAGGATGATCAAAGAATCCATCTCAATGATCATAAAGATCAACCAGACAAGATGTGGAATGCACTAAAGCAAATACACATGCAACAGCGCCCAGGCACTCACTTTAATGCCTATGATGACTTGTTTTCCATTAGAAAAGGAGAGGAGGAGAATCTGCAGACTCTAATCAACAGAGTTGAGACTGCAATGAAGAAAATCCAGGATTTGCACCCTAAAGACTTTGATATTGCCAAACTTGACAATGAATTGTCATTTATGGCATTAATCAGGGCGCTTCCTGAAGATTTTTCAGCATTTATATCCTCTCTTCTTCTCAAAGATGATCTGGACAAGGCCAAAATTCACCAGGCCTTGGTTATAGAGGAAACACAATGTCGTCGTCGTGCTGATGAGTCTGCTGCAGCTGCAATTGCTATAAATGTTGCATTGGCCAAGGCTACTTGTGATTTTTGCAGTTTTCAAGGTCATACACAGCCTAATTGCTTCGAATACAAAGCAGCCCAGCAACAGGCCAAGCAGCAGACTAAATCTCACAAAGGAAAAGGCAAAAGGCATCAGGAGCAAGCTAATACAGCTTCTAATGATGACAAGTCAAAGAAGGATGATGCAGAATTTGCTGGAAATGCAAGTACTCATTTATTGGATTGTTCAGATCCATTACTTCTCATTTTCTCATTTAGCCTGAAGCTGACTTTGATTGGATTGTAGACTCAGGAGCCACTTGCCACATGACTCCACATCAAAATTGGATTCACAATTACAAGCCCTATTACATTCCAATCAGGTTAGCTGATAACAACATTATTTATTCAGGTGGAATTGGAACAGTCATATTCCATCCAGTTCTAAATGGGAAGAAGATTCAATCCTTAGAGTTCTATAGAGTCTTGCATGTTCCACAACTCCAAAATAATTTCTTATCCTGTATATATTTGACCAGAAACAAAGGCTATAACATTCACATTGATAAAAAGGCCATGCATTTCTGGTTAAATGGAAAAGAGTTATTTAGTGCTACAATCAAATCCAACAACTCTGCTCATTTGGATGGTTGTACAGCACTAGTTTCAGAGTCTGCTCATCTCACCAGCACATTACCACTTGATTTAAATCTATGGCATCGCAGATTTGCTCATCACAACTATGCAGATGTCAAAAAGATGATTAACAACAAGTTGGTAGTTGGTTTGAACTTGAATTCTGCTGCAAAACCTGATCCCATATGTGAACCTTGTTTGGCTGGCAAAATGCATTCCAATCCTTTTCCTTCTTCTAGTAGCATTGCATCAAAGCCATTAGAATTAATTAATCCATACTGATGTACATGGCCCTCTTCCAGTTGCTGCAAGTGGAGGCTATCACTATTGGATTACATTCATTGATGATTGCACTAGCTTCAAAGCTGCCATGGCTATGAAGAAGAAAAGTGATGCATTTAATGCCTTCAAGACATTTAAAGCTTATGCTGAGAATGCTCTAAATGCCAAAATCAAGGCTATACAAGATGATAAGGGTGGAGAGTACATGTCAAAGGAGTTTATTGGATACACTGATGCTTGTGGAATTATAAGGAGGCATACAACTCAAAATAGGCCTCAGCAGAATGGTGTTGCTGAAAGAGCAAACAGGCCTTTGTCAGAAGACATTACTGCTATGCTCAATGAGTCAGGTTTACCAGCCTCATTCTGGGCACACTGCCTATATGCTCAGATTCACATTTTGAATTGGATTCCAACAGCATCACAATCAATTACTCCTTATGAGAGGTGGCATAAGCACAAACCAGATGTTTCTCATCTCAGAGTTTGGGGATGTAGAGCATATGTTTATATACAAAGGGATAAGCGCAAATCTCTGCAATCTCACATGGAGAAATGCATCTTTATTGGTTATCCACCTGGTTATAAAGCATGGTTGTTTTATAATCCTGAAACCAAAAAGACTGTAATTTCTGAGAGAGCAGAGTTTGATGAGCGCTCCTTCCCTGGTTTGCGCTTAACCAGGCCAGTAATACCCTCTACACCTCCTCTACCACCTGTGGATCTCAAAGTGACTGAGTAACCTGCCCTTGAAAATGAGGGGAGTGAACCATTGCTTTTCCAAGTGCCAGTAACACCTTCTACACCTCCACTACCTCCACTACCTCCATTACATCTTATAACACCACCACCAGCTCCTAGACCACTTGATCATGAATTAAGCCCTCAGCCAGCTGCTCCAGTACTCAGACCACGTCCAAATCGACTCAGACATCACCCAGCACAACCACCTGCACAACCACCTGCTCCTCCATCACCTCCACTTGCTTTAAGATGCTCTAAGCGCAATGTACAGCCTCCCAGAGACTGGTAGATGGTGAAACATCAAGAACCTGTTGTCCAAGACAGTTCTGATGAAGAGGAGCAAGTGCAAAGTGAATTGGAATTGGGATCTGATCTTGAACAAGAACCAGAACCAGAACAACTTGATCCTGGTTTTGAAGATGTTCAGTTTGCTGGAATGGCTAGCGCTTCAGATCCTAGAACATTCAAACAAGCTATGAAATCTGAGGATGCTGACAAGTGGTATCAGGCAGCAGTTGATGAATATGTTTCATTAGTTGCTAATGGGACTTGGAAGGAGTGTGACTTGCCTAAAGACAAGAAAGCTATTGGTAGTGGATGGGTATTTCGCATTATGCGCAATGCAAATGGCTCAATTGAGAGGTTTAAAGCTAGACTTGTTGCAAAGGGCTATGCACAATGCCCTGGCATTGACTACAATGAAGTTTTTGCACCAACATTTCGTCTTGCCTCTCTGCGCCTTATTCTTGCTATTGCTGGCATTGAAGACATGGAATTGCGCTCAGTAGATGTCACTTCTGCTTTTCCCAATGGTGATTTAGATGAAGATATCTATATGCTTCAACCAGAAGGGTTTCAGAATGGAAAGAAGGTGCTCAAGCTTAAAAAGTCACTTTATGGCTTAAAGCAAGCAGGCAGACAGTGGAATAAGAAGCTACATGCAACACTATCATCAATGGGCTTTAAAAGACTTGAATCTGACCGCTCTATCTATCTTTATATCAGAGGAGAAGTCAAGATCATTGTACCCATTTATATTGATGATATTACACTTGCTTCAAAGTCCACTGCTGCACTTGACACTGCTGTCAAAGACCTTCAAAGGCACTTCAAAATCCGTGATTTGGGCCCTTCTCACTTCCTCCTGGGTGTTCAGATACACAGAGACCGCTCAAAGCGCTCTATTTCACTCTCACAACATTAATACATTGTTGACATGTTGGAGCACTATAAAATGAGTGATTGCAATCCTGTATACCCCAATGTCACCTGGTCTCAAGCTCTCTAAAGCCATGGCACCTCAGAGTGAAGCAGAAGTAGAGGAAATGCAGAATGTACCCTATCTAAATGCAGTTGGTTCATTGCAGTATTTGGCTACTATGACAAGACCAGATATTGCATATGCAGTGTCATGCTTGGGACGCTTTAATTCTTCTCCAGGACCTAAGCATTGGGCAGCTGTTAAGCACTTACTGCACTATTGCAAAGGCACCATAAATTACAAGCTTCACTACAATGCTGACACTGGCATACAACCTTTCACTACATTTTGTGATTCTTCACATGGAGATTGCCTAGATACTGGATGGTCTACTGGTGGATATTTGACTAGAATTGGTGGTGGAGCTATTGGATGGAGCAGCA
>QLON01000136.1:12074-38365 GCA_003313675.1 Termitomyces heimii | reverse complement strand
AAGTAATAAATATTACTAACTAAAGCTATATAGACATGGCTATATAGTGCACACCCCCTCAATTAGACTACAACACAGTTTTAAATGTTCATAATGGTCAAGCTATTGGCAGGTCTAGTATAGAAGCTATGAAAGAGTTCCCTGGTTCCCAGAATGGATTGGCCATAGCATCATTCATGTCATAGTTGAGGAGCTTATTTTTTGAAATGCTTACAACCATTATAACAATAATAGTGCTAATGCACTTTATTTTATTATATTATAATTTTTATTTCTTGTGCACATAATATGCATATAAATAGTTTATTATATGACTGCTTAGCAATTAGCTAAGCAGTTTTAATTTTGTTTTAAACATGTACATAGAGTATTTGGATATATTCTATACTATGCACTAAGGTACATTAAGCTCATAATGTTATTACAGCTATGCATCACCCAATGCTGCACAAATCTGCTGCTGTCAGGTTCCACTGAGTCAGGAGCTTTCCAGGAAAGCAATGCCCTTACAAGGCAGACTTGATCTATGGATACTCAGGTGTCTGGAGCTCTGGGGCTAAGGCTCCAGATTCAAGACATGGACAGGGGGGGGTGGTCCTGGGGGAACAGACTTGATCTGGGGCTTTGGGTGTTTTGTAGAGGCTGGGAGTTGGTGGGGGTCGAGTTGGAACCAGAGGTTCTAAGACAAGACCCAGTTAACAAGTTAAAAGTTGCAAAGTGCATACCAAACTTAGAGCATGCAATTATTCCAGCATGCCAGTCAAAGCATGCCAGTCAGTGCATACCAGTGAAACAAAAGGGCACACAACAATTCAGGTAATATCAAGACTAGCGAGTACAATGGGGAACTATGCTATAAGTACTACAGAGTTGGGTCTTGGAGTTCCGGAGGGTCTGGGATAGGTTCCAGGAGACATTGAGTAGCAGGCCAGGACTGTATACTTGAATTGCGCATGTGGGGCACATGATCAATTGGCATGGAGGGAGTCATAATGCGTGATGGCCAGGAGCAGGCCATGCAATCTAATCGTTGCCAGCAGTCAATCCCGGGGTCCATGATGCAAGGTTCCTGGGGAGGTTAATTGATGGCGGTTGTGATGTGAGTTGATGGCGGCATCGGTGGGGTGGGGCATGTTGCAGGGTTGACAAAAGAAGGTCCTGGGTGGAGTTCTGGGGCTGTCCCGGAGGACTCTGGAGGGGGTTATGACATCACTTCCCCCTCAACACTGAGACCCTCCGAGGCGCGCATAACTAGTAGTCCGGTCCAGGGTCCAATTATGAGATCCAGCACCTGATCTGCCACATATTCAAAAAAAAATTTTACTATTAACTCAACTATGTTGTGTATGCCGACACATTCCTCAATGCCCCTGGCTACTAACGAAGTGGCCCCCCTGATCATGTGGGAGGCCTGGGACATGCGATACCACACATGTGTGGCCATACTCGCTCAATGTGAGTGTTGCTGTGTTATTTGTCTGTTACGACTGACCTTCCTTTTCCAGAACAATGCAATAATCCTGCCCTAGAGGTGGGTCCCAGCCAGCCCCCAGAGTCTGCTCCCAATGTAGGCCCTAGTGTCCTTCTGGAGCCCCATCTGAGTCACCCCGCACCTACTTTTGCATGGAAGACTGTCCTCCCTCCTCATCTGCAACCCCCTTTCTGCCCTTGGCTGTCTGCCCCCTGCTTCCGTCATTCTGGGATGGCGATAGGGGCCGTTTTAGAGGTCCCGGAGAGTGGTCATGTCATGTGAGTGAGTGTAATGCAGGAGCAATTTAGGGAGGCCCTGGAAAGGCTCCAGGGTCTGCCTGCTCATGCCTGATGTGTGAGCAATGGCCTGGTAAGTGGTCTTCTACTTTGGGTCTCTTTGCTGATTTTGGCACAGTGCTTGCACTGCACCCGGCAATGGGTCCCCTGCCTATTCAAGGTCCCAGGCCCCTTGTCCTGCCAGGATATGGCCATGTGTGAGGTGTGCCACCTCAACTACAAGCAGTGTTCCATGTCAGCACTGTAGAGGGCATGCTGCATTTCTTGGGAGCAGAGGTGGCCACTAGGGGGAATCACCTGGAGGATGGGAGTCAAGGAGCAGGACTGAGTAGTGGAGCCAGTGGGGGAGGTGCCCATGGAGGCATCTAGTGGGGATTCAGGGGGCTGGGGGGCTGGGGTCATCCTGTGGTCCTGATCGCCCATTGGGCGACCTGGGCTGGGACTGGCAGTTGCAAGGGCTGTGGGGGGCGCCTGGACAAGGGGAAGAGGCAGGCATCACCTAGTTCCTCCCCGGAGCCTTCTAAGAGGCTGCCCACAGAGACCCCATCCCTAGCTTCACTAGTGTGCCTCTCTCCGGCAACCTTTTCCCCATTATCTGGGCAGCTGCTGGGCATCAAGGCAAGGGGGGGGAAGGAGGAGCATGGGGAGGGGGCAAGGGAGGAGGCAGCACACCAGAGGGGGCTGGAGGGGGATTATGAGGCAGCTGTCCTGGAGCTGGGAGAAGTGAGGGTCAGTGTTCAGGTGGGGCTCCTGGGTCCGGGCTCATCGAGTCCAGGGCTGGTTGAGGCCCTGCATGAGGATGTGGTCATTGGGTGTATGGCCTCCCTTAGTGAGTGATGTCTTCTTGTAGTCAGGTCAGTACTGATGTCCCCAGGTTGGGCCCAGGAGCATCGCCTGCTCCTAGATGGGGCTGCCATGGCACTCTTGTCTCTGCGGGAGGAGTTGCTGATGGAGGCAAGGAATTCCAGAGTGAAGCATGGCCTGGACTTGCTAGGGAGACTGGTGATGGCTCACTACCAGAGGAATGTCCCAGCCCCGGGATTATAGTTTAAGCAGATCCTGGACAAGAGTAAACAGCTCCCATTCTGGAACCAGCTGGCAGAGGAGGTATGGCAGGAGCACAGTCTAGGGGGGGTGGGGGAGGGTTTCTGGGGCTGGCCAAAGGGGGGAGAAAGGTGAGAGTTGTTTGAGGTTTCTTGCCACTGTCCATAGGTTAGGTGAGCCATTTTTTGTCACTGTCTATCAATTAGTGTATGTGTAGAATGTATATAACTTGTCTCCCAGAGTTGAAAGACAGTGTAAGTAAGGGGTAGAGAAACTAGAAAAGCACCTTGCCCAGGCTCCAGAGCACTACTGTGGAGAAGAACTAAAAGGAAGGTAAGGTTTTAAAGAGAGGAAATAGAAAGTATACATGGGAGTTGAATTTCTACTAAACCCAGAGGCGGGGGTTACACCTGCTACTGCCATCTGTGAGTCCTGCCCTCCAGAGGGTCATTTCTCAGGTGATATTGCTGAAAGTCCCAGAGTTTGTCAAGGGTGCCATCAAGGTTTTGATGCAATTTCCAAGTGTCATCCTCTGGGCCATACCCATGCCATCATACAAGGAAGTGGGGTTGTCCACGAATATTCTGGGAGTCAAGGATGTCTTTGACCTCATAATAGTACTTGTCCTCGACCTCAACCAGGGGAGGGGGTTTGGGGCATTGCTCGGAAAAGGGGTCTGGGGAGTATCTTTCCAGGAGGTGGACATGAAACACTAGGTGCAGACCTTTAAGTCTCAGAGGGAGCTCGATCTTGTAGGCGTGGGATGAAACTTTCTTTAAGACCTTGAACGGGCCGAGGCACTTGTGATCAAGCTTTGGGGAGGGCCAGTGGGTGTGGAGGTGGCATCGGTCTAACCATACCTTTGTTCTGAGGGCCCAGTTAGGAGTGTCTTCCCATTTCCAGTTGGCATATTTTACATAGGCCCAGTTTGTGGTGTTGATTTCCTCCCAGAGGAATACATGAAGAGACTGAAGATCCCAAGTGACCTCGTGAGTGGCATGTGATGGGATGTCCCGGAGCAAGAACGTCAGTCAGGGGTGATATCCTTTGTTGGCAAAGAAGGAGGTTACCCTGGTGGCAGAGTGCGGTGTGTTGTTGTAGGTGAATTCAGCCAGAGGGAGCTTGGTGCGCCAGTCGTCCTATAGGTAGTTGACATACAGCCAGAGGTACTGCTTAAGAGACTGGTTGACTCTTTTGGTTTGATCATTGGTTTCAGGGTGGTAGGTGGTGGAGAGACTGGCTTTTACTTTCAGGGCCTTACATAGGGAAGTCCAGAATTTAGACACAAAGAGTGAGCCCCGGTCAGAGATGATGTCATCCGGGAGTCCATGTTTGGTGAAGACATACTCAAGGAATAGCTGGATGAAGTCTGGGGCAGTGTCCATGGTGTGGCAGAGTAGGAAGATGCCCTGCTTGGTTAGCCTACACACAATGACGAGGATGGCATCAAACCCTTCTGATTTCGGAAGTTTGATGATATGATCCAGGGATATGGAGGACCAGGGGCATCATCCGACTGGCAGGGGTTTCAGGAGCCCATAGGATTCGTGTCAGGGGACCTTGGCCCAGAGGCAGGGTTCACATGATCAAATGTAGTGGATCATGTCCTTCCTTAACCCTGGCCAAAAGTAAGTCTGGGAGATAAGCTGGAGGGTCTTATGTATCCCAGAGTGTCTCTGGAGCTTGTGGTCATGGTGTTGGCAGAGAACATCATAGTGGAGTTGGGCATAATCCGGGATATAGATGCAGCCATTCCAGAGGAAGAGTTTTTCATTGGGGGACAAGGAGAAGGCAGGGTCCTGGTCAGTTCCATCGGAGGAGTTGCAAGAGTCATGGTCAATGAAATACTTGTCCCGGGGGGCACAGTGTATCTGGCTCAGGATTTCTTCATCATTCAAAATCAGTACGGCATTCAGATATTCAGGGGGGATCACCATGCAATGATTGAATGCATTGCATTCTACCTCAAATGATTTCTTAGAGTAGATGTCCAGTCGTCAGGTGAGGGCATCAGGTTTAGCTCCAAGTTATCCCAGACAGTACTGGATCATGAAGTCGTACTCCAAGAGGATCTCGGACCATTGGGCCTGCCATCAGCTGAGTTGCTTGGTTGTGGTGAAGTACTGCAGGTTGTTGTGATCCGAGTAGACTTGGATCTAGTGTTGGGCTCCCTTAAGGTAGGCTTGCCATTGTTTGAAGGCTTCGATGATGGCAAGGAGCTCCTTGTTATAGATATTGTAATTGAGTTTGGTATTAATCATGGACTGGGTGTAGAAGGCAACTGGCCAGGGCTCCCCACCATCAGCTTCCATCTGTGAGAGGATTCCAGCAATGGCATAGTTGGAGGCATCGCATTCTAGGATGATTAGGAGGGTGGGGTCATAGTGCCAGAGTATGGGAGTGGTGGTGAAGGCCTCCTTAAGTAAGTTAAAGACACTCTGGCACCTACTGTCCCAGTTCCAGGCCATGTCCTTGTGTGTGAGCCAGTTGAGGGGTTTCGTGATACTAGAGTAATTATCTATAAACCTCCAGTAGAAATTAGCAAAACCCAAGAAGGACTGCACTTCCTTGATGTTTCAGGGTTGCGGCCAGTTGACAATGGCCTCAACCTTGTGGGAGTCCATGCAAACACCCTCCGAGAATATGATAACACCAAGATACTCAACCTCTTCCATGTGGAATGAATACTTCTTGGGCTTGGCATGGAAGTTGTGCTCCCAGAGGCACTCCAGAACCTGCTGAACATGCTTCCAGTGGTCCTCCTTTGAGTTGGAGTAGATGAGGATGTCATCCAAGTAGACAATCATGAAAACGTCACTCATGTCGTGGAAGATATTGTTCATGAAGTATTGGAACATAGTAGGGGAGTTAGTCATTCCAAAGAGCATTACAAGGTATTCAAACAGACCATACCACATGCAGAACACGGTTTTCCACTCATGTCCCAGGGCGATGTGGATGTTGTTGTAGCCAGAGTGGAGGTTAATTTTCATGTAAACTTTGGCACTGCAGAGTCAGTTGACCAGATTGCCAATGAGCAGAAGTGGGTAGTGGTTTTTCTTGGTGATCTTATTGAGTCCCCAGTAGTTGATGCAAAGTTGGAGCAAACCATCCTTCTTCTTGGCGAATAGAACCAGGGCTCCGGTGGCAGAGGTGGAGGGTTGGATAAATCCCTTCCCAAGCATTTCATTAAGGTAGTCCTTGAGGGCCCAGAGTTCAACTTCCGACATGTTGTAGACCTTGCCGAAAGGGGGAGTGGTCCCTTCTTCAAGGTCAATCATATGGTCATAGGGGCGGTGAGGAGGAATTTCTTTAGCATTGCCTTCAGAGAATATGTCAGTGAACTTGTGATACTCTAGGGGAACTACTTCTCAGAGGATCTGTTCTTTGGTTTTCTTTTCTGAGGGGATAGCATCCCCTTGTAGGTATTCTTTTAGGGGAGAAGGTGAGGTGTGCAGCTGAAATGTGGGGGCTCTGTCCCTCATGAGATGGGTGAAGGGGGCAGCTCTAATAATTCTAATGTTGAATGTATTCGAGTCGATTGAAGTCACAGATGCATCAGCTGAAGTGGGTATGGCATGTGTCTGGGACTGATCCAGATAGTTTGGCCCTTTGTGTTTGTTCTGAGAAATGTTTGGGGGTCAAGTGGGGGCTTTGCGAGTTTAGACGGGTGTTGGTGGAGTATGGCTGGGGGGTGCAGCAGCCACTTTGGGGATGTGGGGCACTGGATCACTTCCCAGGGCCCAGAGGTGCATGGCAGTCAGGAGGCGGTCTTTGGATCTCAGGAAGGTCATTGTAAGCATTCTCCAATCAATGTCGGGGTTCATGTTATATAACCAGGGTAATCCCAGCACCATCGGGGTTGACATGTGGAGTCATGTAACTAGAAAGTTGGAGGTAAACTCATAGCCATTGTTCAGGGTTACATGTCCTGAATGAGACCTTAGAATGGGGCCAGAGGAGGAGGGGGCACTGTCAAGGCATTGCAAGCCAAGGAGTTGGTCGAGGGGGTCATGGGGAAGGTCGAGGGTGTCACTAATGAAAACTCTGGTAGCTCTGCTGTCAATGAGGGCTAATATTGGTTCCAGAGCACCATCCAGCCTGGCATTGATGACAAAGGATCAGGACAAGTGAGACTGGAGCCCAAGGTGTCACAACCCCTTCCGGAGTCCCCTGGAACAACCCCAGAACCCCACCTGGGACCCTCTTTTGTTAACCCCACAACACGCCCCGCCCCCACAACTACCAATGCTGCCATCAACTCGCATCACAACTGCCATCAGCCAACCCCTGGGAACCCTGCATTATGGACCCCAGAATCAACTGCCATCAACTGCCAGATCATGCTACCTGCTTCTGGCCATCACGCATCACAAACTCCCCATGCCAATTGATTGCGCACTCCATATGCACAATCCAAGTATACAGTCCTGGCCCGTTACTCAATGCCTCCCAAAAACCATCCCAGACACCCCAGAACCCTGAGACCCAACACTGTAGTACTTATAGCATATTTCACTACTGTATTTGTTAGTCTTGATATTACCTGAATTGTTGCATGCCCTTTTGCTTGATTGGTATGCACTGACTAGCATGCTTTAACTGGCATGCCAGAATAATCATGTGCTTTAAGTTTGGTACACACTTTGTGACTCATAATTTGCTAACTGGGCCTCATTTTAGAACTTCCAGTTCCAACTCAACCCCCACCAACTCCCAGCCTCTCCAAAACACCCAAAGCCCTGGGTCAAGTTCCATTCCCTGGGACCACCCCCTGTCCACATCCAGAGCTCCAGACACCTGAGCATCCATAGATCAAGTCCGCCTTGTAAGGGCATTGCTTTCCCAGAAAGCCCCTGACTCAGCAGAACCTGACATAATATCAAGACTCCCTCCTTACACCATTCTTGATGGCTACCTATACTCATGCCTACTACTCCATGGGCTACTAGACCAACCCTTACAGACATCTGGTCCTGGATCATTACTCTGTGCAGACTCCCTGCCCTGCCTACCCACTCCTCCTGTATGAACCACAATATCTCCACCACCACTGGGCCCCTGACCCATCCCTCTACAATTTGGGGCCCTCAGTCAGCTGGGCCTCCCTGCCCAACCTTGCCATGGCATAACCTATGGAGGTCCCCTCATACTGGAGCTTCCCCGGGAGCCTGTTGGAGACCCCACCAGTTCCCAGCAGACCTCGACTGGTACCCCCCAGTGAGGGCCCCTTTGCACCCACCCCCTATTATGACTACCAGTGCCCCACCCCCCAACCTTAGGAACTTCCCAACTACGACTACCCCCCTCGACACTACTCAACTGCTGCCCTACCCACTAGGACTCCTCCCTCACCCGTAGGACAATGATGCCTTGAGAAGTACAAACAGCAATAAGATGAAGTACTACATTCACTCAGGATCTCATCAAAGGACTTTACAAGGCAGGCAAGGGCACTACTCACAGATTTCAGACACGATGACTTTGTAGGCACTCTAGAGGAATGGGCCCATTGCTTGGTTGAGTTTGAGGATTGCCTTATGTGAGGAGAACTCCTGGAGCAGACTATGGTGATATATTGGTGCAACACGCTCCTCCGCAAAGAATTGCATCAACTGCTCAATGAAGTCCATGTGTCTCCCTCCTCTTGACCCCTCAATGACCCCACAGATCTGGGTTGCTCAATTCACATTCAATAGAAACTCCCAGAACCTGCTCTGGCAGCCTCCACAGTCCCCACTCCAGGGCAACAACAATAAAAAAAATGACAAAATGCCTCAGCCATACTGCGGTCCCTCAACCCAGTGGGAGGACTATTCGATCAGCCTGCCATCCGCACAGTAGGTTTGTTGACTCGTTGCAGGGCTAATTCTGTCCCTAGCACTTTCGAGACCTGGAGACAGCCCTGGAGACCCCTGGAACTGCTCCCACAAACAGACAATGACCGACCCCCATCCCCGGCAAGCTCCAGTAGATCCCAGGCAGACACCACTAGCATAGATAACACACTGTGCTACATCGACAAGCCCATGTGTGGCAACAATGAACAGCCCTCTATGCCTGCACCTGCAACTATCCCAGCACAGCCTCCCATGTCAGCCCCAGCCCCTCTAGAATCCAGCTTTTGCCATGACCTGCCACCTCACTTTGACCTATGGAACCCTCCATGACCTCCGATGCAAGCATGACTCTCCCAGGCTGAACGTCCTCCGCATGACCCAGCACCTGACCTAGCACCCAGCCCTCCTCAAACTGACTTGACACCCCCGAACACCACTAACCACCTCCACTACCACCTATGTGGAGATTCAGGCCTCCTCCCAGTCAGAACAAACCCCCATGGGGCAATGGACCTCTCAGGCGCAGACCCCCAGGTAAGCCGCCTGGAGGAGGCTCTCCAGGTAGGTGGGGTCCTGCTCTTGGTGCCTTTCCTCCACAAGGAGAAGGGGGTAATCACTACTACTACTATTACAATGCTGGCCCCCCTCCCCACAATGGCACCAGACCCAACGACATTCGCGATGCCCTCACCCACAAAGGGCATCTGGACATTTAAAAACCCAATGCCGTACCTTCCTCACCCAATGTCTTAATATGTTTCAGGCAAAGCCACTCACTTTCCAGGTTGACAGCTCCCAGGTGGCCTTCGCTGCCTTGTACCTCCAGGGGATTGCCTTCAACCACTACACTGCCCTCATCCAGTTCAACCCCAACAACCTGGCACTCTCTCACTGGCAAGCCTTTGTTGACAAATTCTCTGGGAAGTTTGGGATCTATGACACTGTGGCTAAAGCCAAAGACAACATCTTCAATCTCTAAATGCACTCCAAAGAATACTTCACCACCTTCATTGTATATTTCGAAAAGGAAGCTTATGAGACAGGTTGGAATTACAGCACCTTCCGGTATGCCCTCTGCCATGCACTGCCACAACATATCAAGGATGTCCTCTGATTTGCCCCAAAACAACCCTCCTATGACAGGTATAAGGCCCTTGTCATGCAAATTGACCAACAATATTGAGAAGACCACAGCGAGTACTCAAACTCCCGAGCTTCCTGGAACCCCAGAGGAGGAACTCCATGGTCCTTCAGTGAAACCCCAATCTCCAAACCCAAAGCAATGACCCCCCCACATTCTCTAGCAGCAGATCCCCAGTGAGTCGCGGTCCACCCAATGCTAATCCTGGCAGCAGTGCCTGCCTCCAGGCCCGACTCAATGCTGCCATGGCTGCCAACAACCCAAACAACCCACCAAGCCCCGAGAAACCCCCAGAAGACTTTGAGGGTCCTGACTTCCCCAATAAGCAAGACAAAGAGGCCCTCCAGGCCAACTGGCCCCCAAGAAAGGAATGACCCTGGATTGAAATTCCGAAGAATGTGCAGGAATGATGGAGGAGGAAGGGGGTTTGTATACTCTGTGGTGAGAAAGACCACTTCATCTCCAAGTGTCCCCAATGACAGGTTATGGGACACACCACCTGGACCTTTGAGGGGAAGGACACCACCTACAAATATTCAGAAAATGATCCAGCGATTTAGATCTGGAAGATGCCCTAAATTGCAAAATCAACCCCAATGTCTTCTCCACCCCAGTCTCACATCTCCATTCCATGACACTCACATAGGACACCCTCACAGCTTACCTATCCTCCCACTCTTTGCACTCCCTCCTCCTCAAAACCTGCCTCACCTCCTCCAAAACCCCCCTCAACACCCTCGTTGATAGTGGCACCACAGACAATTTCATTAACAAAACATGGTCTACCCTCACCCTGGAACCCGCTCAACAACTCCTGGTCCTGGTGCGGCTCTGCCTCTTTGATGGGGATGCCTCTACAGTAGGGGATGTCACTCACTTCGTATATATGCCCATTACTTTCACCAACAGACAGATTCACACTCTTCAGATGTTGATTACTAAACTACACTCCTCCACGCTCCTGGTCTCAGGGCTTCCGTAGCTGTGGGACACCAAACCCCACATAGACTAGTGACAACTCACCCTCTGCCTGACCCAGGAGCTGACACCTGACAATTAGCAACTCCCCTTCAATATCCCACACTCTCCAGAACTAACCCCAAGAAACTCCCTGGATGGACTCCCACCACCCCCTGGGCTCCAGTCTTGCTTGTCCTAATCCTTTATCATCAATGCCAGGCTAGACGGCATCCCAGAACCAATATTGGCCCTCATCAACAGCAGAGCTACCAGAGTTTTCATTAGTAATGCCCTTAACCTTCTCCATGACCCCCTCGACCAACTCCTTGGCTTGCAATGCCTTGACGGCACCTCTTCCTCCTCCAGCCCCATCCTAAGGTCTCACTTGGGACGCGTGACCCTGGATAATGGCTATGAGTTCACCTCCAACTTTCTGGTCATGCAACTCCATGCATCAATCCCGATGGTGCTGGGACTACCCTGGCTACATAGCACAAATCTTGACATTGATTGAAGAACACTCACAATGACTCTCCTGGGATCTGAAGACCACCCCCTGACTGCCGTGCACCTTCGGGCCCTGGGAAGTGACCTGGTGCCCTACATCCCCAAAGCAGCCGCTGTGCCCCCCAGCCATATTCTGCCAACACCTGTCCAAGCTCGCAAGGCCCCCACTTGACCCCCAAACATTCTTCGGAACAGACATAAAGGGCTAAACTACCTGGACCAGTCTCAGACACGCGCCATACCCACTCCAGCTGATGCATCCACAACTCTGATTGATCCAAATACATTCGACATTAGGATCATTGGAGCCGCCCCCTTTGCCCATTTCATGAGGGATGGAGCCCCCACATTTCAGCTGCACACCTCACCTTCTCCTCCAGAAGAACACCTACAAGGGGACACTATCCCCCCAGAAAAGAAAACTGAGGAACAGATCCTCTGAGAAGTAGTTTCCCCAGAGTATCACAATTTCACTGATGTATTCTCTGAAGGCAATGCTAAAGAAATTCCTCTTCACCACCCCTACAACCATACGATCGACCTCGAGAAAGGGACCACTCCCCCTTTTAGCAAGGTCTACAATATGTCAAAAGTCAAACTCTGGGCCCTCAAGGACTACCTCAATGAAATGCTCAGAAAGGAATTTATCCAACCCTCCACCTTTGCTGCTGGAGCCCTAGTTCTATTCGCCAAGAAGAAGGATGGTTCGCTCCGACTTTGCATCGACTACTGGGGCCTCAATAAGATCACCAAGAAAAACCACTACCCACTTCCACTCATCGGTGATCTGGTTGACCGACTCCACAGAGCCAAGGTCTACACAAAAATTGACCTCCACTCTGGCTACAATATCCACATTGCCTTGGGACATAAGTGGAAAATTGCATTCCACACATGGTATGGTCTATTTGAATACCTTGTAATGCCCTTTGGAATGACTAACTCCCCCGCCATGTTTCAATACTTTATAAATGACATCTTCCATGACATGAGTGACATTTTCATGATTGTCTACCTGGATGACATCCTCATCTACTCCAACTCAAAGGAGGACTACCGGAAGCATGTCTGGCAGGTCCTGGAATACCTCCACAAGCACAACCTCCATGTCAAGCCTGAGAAGTATTCATTCCACATGGAAGAAGTTGAGTATCTTGGCATCATCATATCCCCAGAGGGCATTTGCATGGACCCCCACAAGGTTGAGGCCATTATCAACTGGCCACAACCCTAGAACGTCAAGGAAGTGCAGTCCTTCTTGGGTTTTGCTAACTTCTACCGGAGGTTTATAGATAACTACTTTGGTATCACAAAATCCCTCAACTGGCTCACATACAATGATGCGGCCTGGAACTGAGACAGTAAGTGCCAGAGTGTCTTTAACTTACTCAAGGAGGCTTTCACCACTGCCCCTGTACTCTGGCACTATGACCCCACCCTCTTGATCATCCTAGAATGCAATGCCTCTGACTACACCATTGCTGGAATCCTCTCACAGATGGAAGCCGATGGTGGGGAGCCCTGGCCAGTTGCCTTCTACACCTGGTCCATGATTGATGCCAAACTCAATTATGATATTTATGACAAGGAGCTCCTCACCATTATTGAAGCCTTCAAACAATGGCAAGCCTACCTCAAGGGAGCCCGACACTGGATCCAGGTCTACTCAGATTACAACAACCTGCAGTACTTCACCACGACTAAGCAACTCAGCCAATGGCAGGCCCGATGGTCCGAGATCCTCTCAGAGTATGACTTCATGATCTAGTACCATCCAGGATAACTTGGAGCTAAGCCTGATGCCCTCACCTGATAACCAGACATCTACCCCAAGAAATCATTTGAGGTAGAATGCAATGTGTTTAATCATTGCATAGTAATCCCCCCTGAACATCTAAATGCCGTACTGATTTTGAATGATGAAGGAATCCTGAGCCAAATATGCCATGCCCCCTGGAACAAGTCTCACAACCCCCCCAACAGAACTGACCGGGACTCTGCCTTCTTCTTGTTTCCTGACAAAAAACTCCTTCTCCAGAACAGCCACATTTATGTCCCAGATCAAACCTGACTCTGCTATGATATTCTTTGCCAACACCACAACTATAAGCTCCAGGGACACCTTGGGATACATAAGACCCTCCAGCTTATCTCCTGGGCTTACTTTTAGCTAGGGTTGAGGAAGGATGTGACCCACTACATTTGATTATGCAAACCCTGCCTTTAGGCCAAGGTTCCCCGACACTGACCCTATGGGCTTCTGAAACTCCTGCCAGTTGGACGACACCCCTGGTCCTCCATATCCATGGATCACATTGTCAAACTCCTAGAATCAGAAGGGTTCAATGCCATCCTCATTATTGTGTGTAGACTAACCAAATAAGGCATCTTCCTCCTCTGCCACACCACAAATGCTGCCCCAGACTTTGCCCAGCTATTTCTCAAGCACGTCTTCACCAAATACAGGCTCCCAGATGACATCGTCTCTGACTGGGGCCCACTCTTTGTGTCCAAATTCTGGACTTCCCTATGTAAGGCCCTGAAAGTAAAAGCCAGTCTCTTCACTGCCTACCACCCCAAAACCAATGATCAAACCAAAAGAGTCAATCAGTCTCTTGAGCAGTACCTCTGGCTGTATGTTAACTACCTACAGGATGACTGGCGCTTCAAGCTCCCCCTGGCTAAATTCACCTACAACAACACACCACACTCTGCCACCAGGGTGACCCCTTTCTTTGCCAACAAAGGATATCACCCCTGACTGACGTTCTCACTCCGGAACATCCCATTGCATGCCACTCACAAAGTTGCCTGGGATCTTCAGTCCCTTTATGCATTCCTCCAGGAGAAAATCAACACCACAAACCAGGCCTATGTGAAACATGCCAACCAAAAACAGGAAGACACCTCCAACTAGACCCCTGGGACAAAGGTATAGTTAGATTGATGCCACCTCCACACCTGCTGGCCCTCCCCAAAGCTTGATCACAAGCACCTTGGCCCATTCAAGGTCTTGAAGAAAGTCTCATCCCATGCCTATAAGATCAAGCTCCCACCAGAACTTAAAGGTTTGCACCTGGTGTTTCACATTTGCCTCCTGGAAAAACACTCTCCAGACCCCTTTCCTGAGCAATGCCCCAAACCCCCTCCCTCGGTCGAAGTTGAGGACAAGTACCATTATGAGGTTGAAGACATCCTCAACTCCTGAAACATTCATGGACAACCCCACTTCCTTGTACAATGGCATGAGTATGGCCCAGAAGACAATACTTGGGAACCACACCAGAACCTCAATGGCACCCTTGACAAACTCCAGGACTTCCAGTGACATCACCTGGAAAATGACCCTCTAGGGCACAGGACTCACAGATAGCAGTAGTGGGCGTAATCCCCGCCTCTGGGTTTAGTAGGGATTCAACTCCCATGTATACCTTCTGTTTCTCCTCTTTAAAACCCTACCTCCCTTTTGGTTCTTTCCTGTAGTAGCGCCCTGGAGCCTGGGCAATGTGCTTTTTCTAGTTTTGCTACCACCTTACTAACACTGTTTTTTAACTTCAGGAGACTAATTATATACATTCTATACTTACAATATTCTACAGACAGTGACTATACACATACAGTAACCTACAGACAGTAATAAGAAAATGGGACCCCTAGGCCTGAGGCCCCAAACTACCCTCACCCTTCCCCCTCTTTGGCTAGCCCCAAAAACCCTCCTCCACCCCCAGACCATGTTCCTGCCATACCTCCTCTGCCAGCTGGTCCCAAGATGGAAGCTGCTCACCCTCATTCAGGATCTGCTTGAACCATGACCCCAGGGCCGGGACATTCCTCTGGCAGTGCACCGTCACCAACCTCCCCAGCAGGTCCAGGCCACGCTCCACCCTGGGATTCCTCACCTCCATCTGCACACCTTCCTGCAGGGACAAGAGTGCCATGACAGCCCTATCCAGGAGCAGGCAATGCTCCCAAGCCCAACCTGGGGACATCAGTACTAACCCAACTACAAGAAGACATCACTCACTAAGGGAGGCCATATACCCAATCACCATGTCCTGATGCAGGGCCTCGACCAGCCCTGGACTCAACGAACCCTGCCCCGGGGGCCCTGCCTAACCCTTGACTTCCCCCGGGGCCACCCTCACCTCTTTCAGCTCTGGGATAGCCGCCTCATAATGCAGTGCCCCCTCCCTTGCCCCCTCCTCACACTCACCCTGCCCTGAATGCTCCCACCAAATCCTCACCTCAGCATCCAGTGGCTGCCCGGATAATGAGGAAAAGGTTGCTGGGGAAAGGCACACTGGTAAATCTGGGGACAAGGTCTCCACAGGCAGACGCGCCCTCTTAGAAGGCCCCAGGGAGGGACTGAGCAATGCCCGCCTCTTCCCTTTGTCCAGGTGCCACCCACAGCCCTTGCAACTGCCGGTCCTGGCCCAGGCTGCCCGATGAGTAATCAGGACCATGGGACAACCTTGATTCCCCACCTTCCGACCTCTCAAACCCCCACCAGACACCTCCGTGGGCACCTCCCCCACTGGCTCCACCACCCAGTCCCACTCCTCAACTCCCATCCTCCAGGTGATTCCCCCCAGCAACCACCCCTGCTCCTGAGAAACGCAGCATGCCCTCCACAGCACCAACATGGAACACTGTTCGTGGTTAAGATGGCACACCTCATACACAGCCATATCCTGGCGGGACGAGGGGCCCAGAACCTCAAACAAACAGGGGACTCATCGTCAGGTGCAGTGCTTGCACTGTGCCAAAATCAGCAAAGAGACTCAGAATAGGAGACCACTCACTAGTCCATTGCTCACACACTAGGCATGAGCAGGCAGACCTTGGAGCCTTTCCAGGGCCTCCCTAAATTGTTCCTGGGTTATGGCTGCCCATGCAACACGACGGCTCTTTGGGATCTTGAAAATAGCCCCTATTGCCATCCTGGAATGATGGAAACAAGGGGCAGACAGCCTAGGATGGGGAGGGGATTGTGGATGAGGGGGGGGACAATCTTCCATGCAAAAGTGGGTGCAGGATGACTCAGATGGGGCTCTAGAAGGACACTGGGGCCTGCATCAGGAGCAGGCTCTGGGGGCTGGCTGGAACCTGCCTCCAGGGCAAGATTATTGCATAGTTCTGGAAAAGGAAGGTCAGTCATAGTAAACAGACAATGTGGCAACACTCACGTTGAACGAGCACAGCTACACACACGCAGTATTGCATGTTCCGGGCCTCCCACACAACCAGGGGGGCCACTTTGTTAGTAGCCAGGGGCATTGGGGAATGCGTCAGTGTGCATAACATGATTGAGTTGATAGTAAAATTTTTTTTTTGATACATGGCAAGTCAGGTGCCAGATCTCATAAGTGGGACCCCGGTCCAAACCACTGGTTACACATGCCTCAGAGGGTCTCAGTGCTAAGGGGGGGTGATGTCACAACCCCTTCCAGAGTCCTCCAGGACAACCCCAGAACCCCACCCAAGATCTTCTTTTATTAACCCCACAACATACCCTGCCCCCACAACTACTAATGCTGCCATCAACTTGCATCACAACTGCCATCAGCCAACCCCTGGGAACCCTGCATTACAGACCCTGGGATTGACCACCATTAACTGCCAGATTATGCTACCCACTTCTAGTCATCACGCATTACAAATTCCCCATGCCAATTGATCACGCACCCCACATGCACAATCCAAGTATACAGTTCCAGCCCATTACTCAGTGCCTCCCAGAAACCATCCCAGACACCCTGGAACCCCAAGACCTGATCCCATAGTACTTATAGCATAGTTCACCACTGTATTTGTTAATCTTGATATTACCTGAATTGTTGTGTGCCCTTTTGCTTGACTAGTATGCACTAACTGGCATGCTTTGACTGGCATGCTGGAATAATCACATGCTTTAAGTTTGGTATGCACTTCATGACTCGTAATTTGCTAACCAGATCTCATCTTAGAACTTCTGGTTCTAACTTGACCCCCACCAACTCCCAGCCTCTCCAAAACACCCGAAGCCCCGGGTCAAGTTCCATTCCCCAGGACCACCCCCTGTCCACATCTTGAACTCTGGAGCCTTAGCCCTGGAGCTCCAGACAACCAAGCATTTGTAGATCAAGTCTGCCTTGTAAGGGCATTGCTTTCCCAGAAAGCTCCTGACTCAGCGGAACCTGGCATGGGGAGTGGTGGGGGTCCATCCAGGGAGTCCCTCAGGGTTAGTTCCAGAGAGTGTGGGATATCGAAGGGGAGTTGCTGGTCATCAAGCATTGGCTTCTGAGTTAGGCAGGGGGTAAGATATTGCCAGTCGATGCGGGGGTTGGTGTCCCAGAGCCATGGAAGCCCCAAGACCAGGGGAGCAGAGGAGTGTAGTTTGGTAATCAACATCCAGAGAGTGTGAGTCTGTCTATTGGTGAAAGTAATGGGCATATGCATGAAGTGAGTGATGTCCCCCACTATAGAGGCATCCCTGTCAAAGAGGCAGAGCTGCACCAGGACCAGGAGTTGTTGAGTGGGCTTTGGAGTGAGGGTAGACCATGTTTTGTCAATGAAATTGTCTGTGGTGCCACTGTTGACAAGGGTGTTGAGGGGGGTTCTGGAGGGGGTGAGGCAGGTTTTGAGGAGGGAGTGCAAAGAGTGGAAGGGTAGGTAAGCCATAAGGGTGTTCTGTGCAAGTGTTATGGAATAGAGATGCAAGACTGGGGTGGAGAAGACATCAAGGTCGATTCCATGATTTAGGGTGTCTTCCGGGTCTAAATCACCAGGTTGTTTTTTGAATATTGGTAGGTGGTGTCCTCCTCTTCAAAGATCCAGGTGGCACATCCCATAACCTATCATTGGGGACACTCAGAGATGAAGTGGTCTTTCTCACTACAGAGTATGCAAACTCCCTCCCTCCTCCATCATTCCTGCACATCCTTCAGAACCTCAATTCAGGGTCATCCCTTTCTCAGGAGCTGATTGGCCTAGAGGGCCTCTTCGTCCCATTCATTGGGGAAGTTGGGACCCTCAAAGTCTTCTGAGGATTTCTTGGGGCTTGGCAGGTCATCTGGGTCATTGGCGGCTATGGCAGCATTGAGTCGGGCCTGGGGGCAGGCACCACTGCCGGAGTTAGCATTGGGTGGACCACGACTCACCGGAGGTCTGCCACCAGAGAATGTGGGGGGGTTGTTGCTTTGGATTTGGGGGTTGGGGCTTTCACCGGAGGACTACAGAGTTCCTTTCCTGGGGTTCCAGGGGGCTCAGGAGTTCAAGTACTCGCTACAGTCTTCCCAATATTATTGATCAATTTGCATGACAAGGGCCTTGTATTTGTCATAGGAGGGTTGTTTCGGGGCAAGTCAGAGGATGTCCTTGATGTGTTGTGGCAGTGCGCAGCAGAGGGCATACTGGAGGGCACTATAATTCCAACCTGTCTCATAAGCTTCCTTTTCAAAATGTACAATGAAGGTGGTGAAGCATTCTTTGGAGTGCATCTGGAGGTTGAAGAGGTTGTCCTTGGCTTCAGCCACAGTGTCATAGATCCCGAACTTCCCAGAGAACTCGTCGACAAAGGCTTGTCAGTGAGAGAGTGCCAGGTTGTTGGGGTCGAACTGGATGAGGGTGGTGTAGTGGTTGAAGACAATCCCCTGGAGGTATAAGGCAGTAAAGGCCATTCAGAAGCTATTAACCTGAAATGTGAGTGGCTTTGCCTGAAACCATATTAAGACATTGGGTGAGAAATGTACACCATTTTTGGGGGTCCCGGCCTGTGAATGCATTGGGTTTTTGAATGTCCAGATGCCCTTTGCAAGCAAGAGCATCACAAACATTGTTGGGCTCAGTGCCATTGTGGGGAGGGGGGCCAGCATTGTAGTAGTAGTAGTAGTGGTTACCCCCTCCTCCTTGTGGAGGGAAGGCACTGAGGGCAGGACCCCACCTGCCTAGAGAGCCTCCTCTGGGTGGCTCACCTGAGGGTCCATGCCTAGGAGGTCCATTGCCTCAAGGAGGTTTGTTCTGACTGGGAGGAGGCCCAGGTCTCCATGCAAGTGGTGGTGGAGGTGGTCAGTGGGTGTTTGGTGGTGTTGGGTTGGTTTGAGGAAGGCCGGGTGCCAGGTTGGGTGCTGGGTCATGTGGAGGACATTTAGCCTGAGAGAGTTGCACTTGCATTGGAGGTTGTGGGGAGTTCCATAGGTCAAAGTGAGGTGGCAGGTCACAGCGGAAGCTGAATTCTGGAGGGGCCAGAGCAGACATGGGGGGCTGTGCTAGGACAGTTGTGGGTGTGGGCACGGGCATGGGGAGTTCTTTGTTGTTGCCATGTGTGGGCTTATCAATGTAGCACAGTGTGTCATCCATGCTAGTGGTGTCTGCCTGGGGTCTACTAGGGCTTACCAGGGGTGGGAGTCAGGTATTGTCTATTCATGAGAGTGGTTCCAGAGGTCTTTGGGGCTGTCCCCAGGTCTTGAAAGTGCTAGGGACAGAGTTAGCCCTATGGCAAGTCGACAAACCTACCATGTGGGCGGTGGGCTGATCGAATAGTCCTCCCGCTGGGTTGAGGGACTGCAGTATAGCCAAGGCATTTTGTCATTCTTCCCATTGTCATTGCTCTGGAGTGGGAACTGTGGGGGCTGCCAGAGTGGATTCTGGGGGTTCTTGTCAGATGTGAATTGAGCGACCTGAATCTGCGGGGTTGTTGAGGGGTTAGGAAGAGGGGGATGCATGGACTTCATCAAGCAGTTGATGCAATTCTTCACAGAGGATCATATTGCATCTATACATTACCATAGTCTGCTCTGGGAGTTCTCCTTATGTGAGGTGATCCCCAAATTTGACCAAGCAATGGGCCCATTCCTCCAGAGTGCCTATGAAGTCATCATGTCCAAAATCTGTGAGTAGCACCCTTGCCTGCCTCACAAAGTCCTTTAGCAAGATCCTGAGTGAGCATAGTACTTCATCCCATTGCCATTTGTACTCCTTGAGGCATTATCATCCTATAGGCAAGGGAGGGATCCTAGTAGGTAGGGTAGCAGTTGGGTAGTGTCAAAGGGGGTAGTTGTGGTTGGGAAGTCCCCAGGGTTGGGGGGCAGGGCACTAGTAGCCATAATAGGGAGTGGGTGCAAAGGGGCCCTCACTGGGAGATACTGAGCGAAGTTCACTGAGAACTGGTGGGGTCTCCAGCAGGCCCTCAGAGAAGCTCTGGTATGAGGGGACCTCCACAAGTCGTGCCATGGCTAGGTTGGGCAGGGGGGCCCAGCTGACTAAGGGCCCCAGATCATAGAGGGATGGGTCAGGGGCTCAGTGGTGGTGGAGATATTGTGGTTCATATGGGAGGGGTGGGTAGGTGGGGTGGGGGGTCTGTGCAGAGTAATGATCCAGGACTGGATGCCTGTAAGGGTTGGTCTGATAGTCCATGGGGTAGTAGTTGTGAGTATACATAGTCATCAAGAATGGTGTAAGGAGGGAGTCTTGATATTATGTCAGATTCCGCTGAGTCAGGAGCTTTCTAGAAAAGCAATACCCTTACAAGGCAGACTTGATCTATGGATACTCAGGTGTCTGGAGCTCTAGGGCTAAGGCTCCAGGTTCAAGACATGGACAGGGAGGAGTGGTCCCAGGGGAACAGACTTGATTTGGGGCTTTGGGTGTTTTGTAGAGGCTGGGAGTTGGCAAGAGTCAAGTTGGAACCGGAGATTCTAAGATGAGACTCAGTTAACAAGTTAAGAGTTGCAAAGTGCATACCAAACTTAGAGCATGTGATTATTCCAGTATGCCAGTTAAAGCATGCCAGTCAGTGCATACCAGTCAAATAAAAGGGTATGCAACAATTTAGGTAATATCAAGACTAGTGAGTACAATGGGGAAGAAGGATCTATTTAATGTTTTACTAGCTTGGTAAATACAGTGTTTATAGCAAAATTATTTAAGACTCCATTAGCAAGCCTCATAGTTAGAAATGAATGGTGGACTCAAAAAAAATAAGTAATGTACTATGAATTTAATGAAAATTAGCAAGATTTACATGTAATAATTATTTAATTAGTAGAAAAATAGAAACATTACTTGTGAAACATTTAAAGAGCCTTAGCTAATCATTGCTAAGTGGCTTAGTTTGTTAACTATATAGTGATATGTCTATCTCAACAATGAGATAAAATAAAGCTATTAATTATCAAAAAGTCTGAATAAAATAGACTTCTGCTAAAAACTGTAGGCAAATGACATAGCTAGAACTACCTTAAAAGGCCCTCTTCATATTATGTTAGATTAGCCTTTTTAGTGGCCTAAGTGTTGAGAAATTAGCTTATTAGTATTTTGATTTAATGCACATCCAAATTAATCATGTGACTATAATCAGGTGACATATGCACCCAAATTAGTCATGTGGCTATGCTCAGGATTTCCGGAGATCAGGTGACTTGTAATAAAATGAGCATATCTCAGCAGAAATATATATAAACCCCTACATATTGGATATTGTTTTGATTGCCTGATTAATCCACACACAATGAAAGTTGTCCAAAGGCATTCCGTAGTGAACTGATAGAGGGATCAGTGATTTGATGAAAAAGGCTAAATTTAGTTGTTGAGGAAAATTGAGCAGGTGTTGGTAAAATGCTTATATTCTGATGGGAAGGCCACCAAACCCTATTGTGTTTGATATTGCCAGAAAGGTTCAATTAATCTGCACCTGATAAAAAATATTTAGAGACATTTTAAGAAGAAATGAGGGAGATATTAACAATTTACAGAATTAGAGCACTGAAAATATTAGAAGACTCTCTCTTGGCCAGGAAAATTTATACTAAGTCTCTTGGAACTGAAGAATGGAGGCCCAATAACTGGAAAATGACTCAGAATGACTAGAGAATGTCATGTGTCACAGGGAGGAGAAATAACATAAATAGAGGGAGATTCTGTGACATTTAGCAAATTGCTGATTGCCCACATTCAGAATTCCCAGGGAGTGGATATCTTAGGCTCAGGCAATAGTATACTTCAGGTTAATAGTTTGATATGCTTTCTGGAGTGAGTAAGGTTGCATTTACTGAAAAATCAATAAACTCTATTACCCACCTATATATTTCATAAAAGTATTTTGTGAAGTGTAATTTAGCCCCAGAACTTAGTAAAAGCTGGTTTATTTGTGATTGCCTCTATTCAGACTAATCCAAATAACCTAATTTCACATTAATGGCCTTGTAATCTAATCTGTCTATCAGCAGATAATTAGTAATATAACCTTAGTAGTAATAGACAGATCTGCTGATATATTTACTACTATTAGTAGCCATTGAAAACTGTTAGTTACTACCAATTAGCATAACTAGTAAGATAATAGGTGACTTGCCTTGTGACCTTGGAACTTGCAATAGTGGCTGTTTAGTTAGTTACTAAGAAATCAGTTATCAAATAAATCAAATACTAGTAAGCTTAGCATAAAGCTCATTAATAACAACATTAAACACTTTGTATAAGTTAGCTGTGCTATCACCTAACATATTGGCTGTGAATAAGCTTGCTGCCTCCATTCTTGCAGGATACTTTTGCATAGGCAGTACAATCAAAGAGCCAAAGATAGAAGACATTAAGCTTAGCACTGATATGGATTTTATATGAAGTTTGCCCTAGGTATTTCAAGCTTAAAATAAGGTCCAATATGTGTATTGCCATAAATGTATCTTGTTTCTTCATTTTACTACCTCATTCATAGCCAAAGAGTGTAGGAGTATTGTCTCATGCTTAATCTTGCATTGCTGACAGTATATATTCCACAGGTTATTATTATTAAACTTCTTTCCTCCATTAATACAAATACACTTAATATAGACTTCAAGCTGAGTCTTCACCCTCATGTTAAAAGTCTCCAAATATGATATAGTGCTCTTCTTGTTTTTGTGCATGAAGAACCAGATCTCACAGTCTGCATTTACCTAATCAGTTGCAATCAGCATCAGTGTCTTGCCACTTATTGTTAAGATCCAAGTTGGGCTCCACATATCAAATGCAACCCACTTATATGGCTTTGACTTAAGCACCACTATGGCATCAAATGCACAATGAGACTGCTTGTTCATAGTACAGTCTTTATACTTGCCATTGGTGAACATTAATATAATAATAGTCTATTCACTATTTTCTACTATATTATACTTTGTAAAGAGAAGTTGCCAATATAAGCAAGACAATAATGCCAAGTCTCAAAGTCAGTAGGGTGATTTAGTGAGCATGCTACTAGAGTGTGTGGCAGTGATGAAGCAAACTTAATAACAAACATAGTACTAGATATAAGGCAATGTATGAAGGATTAATCCTTATGTGTGTAAAGCATAATGCTGTAAAGGTGATCTTTGGAGGCTGTGACTCAGCAAAGTAAGATCCAAAAATATATTAATAAAGTAATATAAGTATAAATAATAAGGTGCTAATCTGGCAGAGGAAGATCCAAAAAGAATAAGTCTAAAGAGCTATTTTATCCATTAATAGAAAATATTCTAAAATTGAGTCATGTAATATCATCATGATAATGTCACACAATGTGACTGATGTGATGCATATTACAGTCACACTTACAGTTATATCATAAGTCACATGATTACTAAGTCATGAAGCTGTATAAATTAGTTACTTTCTCAGAGTCTAGCAAAGGCTCTAAATTAATAAGGAAGTTTATTTCTATAATCATGATTATGGTTACATCACAAGTCACATAGTTATGAGGTCATGTGAGTGGATCACTTTCTCAGAGTCTGGCAAAGGCTTCAAACTAATAAAGAAGTTTATTTTCATAATTTAGCCAAAGAAAAATTTAATGAAGGCAGTAGAAAGCAAATGAATTAGAGTAAAAAGGCCTGGAAATTAAAAGAAAACATGGGGTAAGGGACCTCCACAAGGGTGGTTTCCTGACAGGTGCCATTATTGTTGATTTCAAGGCATAAACCTTTGCAGATAAGCAATCCAATGAAAGCATGTAAAATATTGTCAAATGTGATCTTAATAGTTTTTCTCCCAAATCTCATTCACTTCCTAATGTACTTGTAACCCAAGACATTAAACAAACCCTTCATGGCAAAACCAGTCTTACACAAGCTATCAGGGAGTCTATACTTTGATAAAGTTGTTGCAGTTAGTGAAGAAGTATCAATTCATTATAAAGTTTGCATAGATAACACAATTTTAGGCTTGATGGGTTATTAGCCAATGTTACTGTGGAGTTGGCTTGAGGAGCAGTAGGCACTACTATTGCCTCCTCTATAAGTCTTCTTTCACTAATCTAAATACTGTTTTTTAAGCCACCACTCTTTTTAAAATATTTCTCTATTATATAACTAGCACTAATGAGTTTGCTATTGACACAAGATAGAATAATGAGAAGGAGGCAATCAAATCTAATCTTGATATGCCTAGTTAACTATGAATTGCAGAAACTTAAGTGATTAAAAGCCTCTACAAGCCTGAAGCTAGCATAAAAAAAGAAAACTAAAGAATAATAATTGGCACTGAGCTAATTTAAACATAAAGAACAAAAAGACAAGAAGCAAAACATTGTAACAGGTACAGGGTCTTTAGTGCTACTTTTTCAAACCACCTCCTGTAGTGCATGACCTATCAAAGATAGGCAACTTCTAGTGCCACAAAATAATAGCCAACTTTATTCTTGCAAATTGAATTGAATAAGATGAAAAGTGATATTGGCAAATAAATAATACACTTTGCTACATGCAGCAGCTCAAAGTAGAAGCAATCAATGGAATAATGAGAGATATATAGGTTGAAGGAAGAAAAAAAATAATTAAGAGGAGTTAGAAAGGCATAAAAATATATTCTTAAAAGAGCACTAAACAGGCAGTAAGTAATGCCATTAATCTTGGGGCTGTTAGGTCCTGCTAATCCAGGAGCTCACTCTATTGAGCAGAAACCTATTAGTTGAGTCTCACCACTCTTGGATAAGTTTTAAACTTCAAGCATGCCTTTTAAAAAATGAGTTTGTAAATAAGTTTGCTAACTAAATAAAAATAGCAAAAGAAGCAAAGGCAGCACTGATCAAAGCTAAGGAAGATATAGCATGTTATTATGATCAAAGGTTATATTCCCACTCTTAAGTATCAACTAAGTGATAGAGTCTATCTTGATGCATCTGATATTTCCATTACTCAGCCCTCCAAGAAGCTGTTTCACTATAACTTAGGCTTTTTTACTGTGAAATGTCAAGTGAAATTTCTAGCTTGCTGCTTAAAGCTGCTTTTAAAAATAAAGCAACTGCATTCTATCTTCAACATAGTTAAACTATCTCTAGCACTCACTAATCCAATTTTAAGACATTATTCTAAACTTCATCTACCTTCAGTAATCCTTGACAATAAAGAGGAGTATAAAGTGGAAAAGATATTAAACAGCTACCTGGAAACCATAGAAGAATATTCATGCACTCAATCTGATTTAGAACTTTTACTGAAGGCATCTTAATGCTCTCCAAGCTATTTATGGATTATACTTGCTCACTCTGGTGGATTGTGCTCTTTACAACTTTTTTTATCCAGTGCATCAAAACAATGCACTTTAGAAAGGAAGTTGTTAGGAAGCTACTCTTTTAGAGGTTCCTTACTCCATGTTTCCTTCTAATTTCCAGGCCTTTTCACTTTAATTCATTTGCTTTCTACTGCCTTTGTCAAACTTCTCACTAGCTAAATTGTAGGAATAAACTTTTTTATTAGTTTGGAGCCTTTGCTAGATCCTGGAAAAGTAACTAACTCATATAGCTCTATAATCTGGTAATTATATAACTTGTAATATAACTATAAATATAATTGTGATATTAGTTACATCAATTACATTATGTAACATTATTGTAATGATGTTACACTATAACACTATGGTGTGATATTACATGTAAAAGTCACATAACTTAATCTCAGAATATTTTCTATTAATAGGCAGAGTGGCTCCTTAAACTTATTCTCTTTGAATCTTTCTTTATTAGGTTAGCACTTTATTATTTATACCTATATTATCTTTATTAATATAACTTTGGATCTTCCTCTACCAGCTGTGTA
>QLON01000136.1:0-12043 GCA_003313675.1 Termitomyces heimii | reverse complement strand
TAGCTGTGTAACTAAAGAGATATAAATGAAGAAATAGCTGAGAAAAAAAATGAAATGAGAAAAAAGAGTGAAAACTGAAGAGATTGGAAAGACTGGAGAACTAAGAGAAATTATAGCAGGCTAAGGCAATTTCAAGACTATTATATCAACTATGAAGGCATTTCTTAAATATCTATAGGATGTCTTAGACTTTGGAAGTAATTGTGTATCAAAAGAAATTAAGTATTAGTAAAATCAAATAGTAAAACAATTATACAGAAGGTTAAAACTTGTAGGGCAATTGTGCAGAGCAGTGTTTACAAGGTGTTAGGAGTGATTTAGCCCTATTATAGGAAAGTTGAGGGATTGTTCAGTTGTGTAAAGAGATAGTAGCTTATACAAAGAAGCTTGGTGATCTTGATAATTGAATTAGTAATGTCAAATGTTGAAAGAGGAAAAAGCAAGGATTGGTGTGGCTATATTCAGGAGAGTATAGTGGAATTATGACAGTTACAATACAAATAACACATAAAAAACCAAATACTATATATGCCAGCTATCAAGTTCAAGCATTTTTAGTCATTTATAATATAGACTGAGGATGAGTTTCAATTATACATCAATATATATGAACATTAACTATACTGATTAGATTGGATGCTGACTAATGTCTGTGAGTAATAGGTAAAAAATCTAGTCATTTACAATATAGACTTAGAATTAAATGCCAACTAGTGCTTATAATCAATGTATATATGAAATTCAGATTCTAATACTTTTAAAGTCATATATTGCTATTTTAAATGCTTTGCAAGCCTCCTACATAGTTGTAGTAATTACAAACTAATTATAGAGTTTAATTAAAACTTCTTTAAATGTTTAGTCTTATATATTATAATTTAATATGCAGAACATGATGGCAAATAAATTTCATGCTTTTGCATTGTAGCATATATCCATGGCTCAGTCTTCCAATTAGAAAAATTTATAACCTTTAGCATATTCCATAATATGCTTTTTTTCAAATTGAAGAAGCTTCACTCTAGATGAAAACTTGAATCTAACTCCTAGTAAATCATCTACTAATTAAGTGAGGTAATTATATATAATTCCTAATTACTTTATTTATTTCTGGCATATTAATATGCAATTATGAAGAGCAGGCATTGAAAATGCTTGAAAAACTTGATAAAGGAAATGATGCTTCATAATTTGCTATTATTAGCACTGTGGATGTAGCTGCTTTATGTTTTGGATTTCTGATTGTTGATTAGAAATTCCATTATCTCTTTGACAATCTCTAGTGTCTTATCATTATTTTGACATTCATTGATATAAAAGCTATTATTTTAAGGCCAATATTATACTCTGCAAAAAGTATATAGTTAGTAGAAAAGAAAACAGATCCAAAGTATATTAATAAATATATAGCAAGTAACTTAACCTAATAAAAAAAACAAGTCTATAAAGAGTTGACAGAAAATAGTTTGAAGCCTAGTTATGTGACTATTAAATGTTACATTACATATAGATGTCAATGGTATAACATTTATAGAAATGTCACATGGTGTGACTAAGTCATATTACAATTACATAGTTTTCATATTATAAAACTATATGAATTGAATAACTTTTGCTAGAATCCACTAATAAAGATAATCAATAAGAAAATCAGATTTAAAAGCAGATATATACTCACTATATTTCCCATATAATTGATTAGTTTGCAACTTGCAAGAAATACAGCTCATCAATACAATGAAAATATATAATCTATTAATAATAGAAAAAATCAGCTATAGGTAGTTGAAGCACATAGTAAATAGAGCTAAATTTGATATAAAATTGACAAACTAAAAGTTAGGCAGAAATGCAACTTTATAAGCACCTTCAACAAATATATAAAAGGAAACAGCATTCAAAAACAAAATTCAGTTATATAAGTCCACAAGCAGGTTGCTAAATGGAACTTTAGTAAAGAAGAAAAGAAGTAAGATAAGTTCCTTTCAGAAAACAGTAATTATATAGCTGGTAGAAAAAGATTAAAATTATAGTAATAAATATACAGTATAATAACTAGTAATGTTCCAACCTAGCAGAGAGAAATTTAAAGAGGACAAGTTTGAGAAGCTACTCTGCCAGTTAATAGAAAATAGTTTCAAGTTTACTTATATAACTATTTCATATTGTATTATATGTAATATTACAATGTGATAATGTCATGCAAATGTTACATGATGTAAATGATGTGACTAATTTTATAATCACATTACATCATGATTACATAGTCTTTAAATTATGTAGCTATATAAAAGTGATAACTTTTAGTAAGAACTTTAATGAAGCCTTTATTAAAAGTTAACATTTTTCTAGAGTTTGAATAAGAATATTAGATCCCACAACCAATAAGGAAGTTATTTTCCATGGTCTAGCCAGTGAGGCATTTGATGAAGGCAATAAAAAAGTAGATGAATTGAGATAAAATAGAATAAAATTGGCAAAAAAATAAGGGCTAAATAATTTCTAAAAAAATGGTTTCCTGACAACACATTATGTATAATCATTTTCTTGTAGAAAACTATCTTAATGGCACTTTATCAATCACTTAAACCTGGGTTCAATCTTGGATAATATTAGATCCAGTAATCCCTATAGAATATTATAGCATGCTTAGTTTCATTACAAAGATAATAATAAATTATATTAAATCAATATATAATGTGACAGTCATTTTGTGGGAATTGATGTGCTGACTAAAATCTGTCATCTCTGACTAAGGCTGACAAATAAGGCTAACTTTCAATTATCTAACATATAATAACATGATAATGCATATAACTATGTGATGTGATAAAAAGCATGACATAACATGTGACATATGACTGATATGTGACATATTATGTAACATCTGTGTGGCATGTAGTGTACTGTGTGACATACTGTAGTTGAAAGTGTGATGTGACTGTAATATGTAATTAATCTGTTATGTGTAATTTAATGTGTAACAAACTGTGTGATATATAACATGAATATGATATTTGTGTAACATGTGATGGAATATGGTGACATATCATGTGATATGTGATGTACTGTGTGACATACTATGTGATATACCTGTAACAGTTACTTAATGTGACTGCCTAAGGCCTTAATTAAGTGAAATAAGGTTGAGGCTAGATTCAAACTTAAATTGTAAAAAACATGACTTTAACTAAGTGAAGCAAGGTTAAAGTCAGATCTAAGCATTAAATTTTGATTAATAAGGCCTTAACTGAGTGGAGTGAGGTTAAAGCTAGATCTGAATATTGCATACAAAGCTTTAACTAAGCAAAGTGAGGTTGAGGCTGGATGTAAGCATTGCATTTTAAAAAACAAGGCCTTAACTGAGCAAAGTGAAGTTGAGCTGAATTTAAGCATTGAGGTTTGAAAAACAAGGCCTTAATTAAGTGAAGTGAGGTTGAGCTGGATCTAAGCAAAGTTATAGCCTATGCCAAAGGCAATACATAAAACTATACTCTTTTGAAAAACAAGGCCTCAAGCAAGCAAAGCAAGGTTGAAGCTGGATGTTAGCATTGCATTTTGAAAAATAAGGCCTTAACTGAGCAAAGCAAGGTTGAGGCTAGATATAAATATTGAATATTGAAAAACAAGGTCTTAACTGAGTGAAGCAAAGTTGAGGCTGGATCTAAGCATTGAATAGTGAATATAAGGCTCTAATTGAGTGAAGTGAGGTTGAGCTGGATCTAAGCAAAGTTATAGCCCATGCCAAAGGCAAAAGTTGTAGCTTATACCTATATAATATTATAGTGGTTAAGTATAGTATAGTAAATTACTAATGTGTAGGATATAAAAGTGAAGACAACATACCTCAGTTTTATTATAGGGATAATAATAAACTGAGGTATAATAGTGAAAACATTTACAAGTAGAGTACAGCTAAAGACACATAATCAACTTGTTGAATGGTCTAAAAGACCTTACTCTTTAATAGGTAACATGCTAGCAAATGAGTACTGAAACACTGAGGGTGGTGAGTCACTCTAAACATTACTCCATAGAAGTACAAGTCAATCAGAGTGCTCTAAATCTGATTTAGGAGGGCTTCCTCATCAAGCAGTAATATAACATTGACCTATTTGGGAGGAATAACCACATAATGGTTGAAGGCATTTCAATCCACTTCAAAGAACTTTTTTGGGTATATATCAGGGCATTATATAAGAGTATTAGGCTTTATGCCAAGTTGACCTGGCTAATAGTTGATGATAAAGTTGTACTCAGATGGAGTTTCAAACTATTAGCCCTGTCTCTGTCTAAGTTGCTTCATAGTGGTGAAGTACTGGAGATTGTTATAGTCAGAGTAGACTTGGATGTGATGCTGGGCTCCTTTAAGATAGGTGTGCCATTGTTAGAATGCTTTTATGATTGCAAGGAGCTCCTTGTTGTAAATGTTATAATTGAGCTCAGCAGGGATCATTGACTAGATGTAGAAGGCAACAGAGTGCAAATTCTTGCTGTCAGAGTCCATTTGCAACAGTATGCCAGCAATGGCATAGTCTGAAGCATTGCACTTGAGAATAATGAATAATGATAGATTGAAATGTCAGAAGATGGGAGCAAAGATGAATGCCCTTTTTAGAAGTTTGAAAATACTTGGATAGTCAAAATCCCAATTTCAGGGGTGGTTCTTCTTAATTTAGATAGTTAAGGCACTTGGTGATATCAGAGTAGTTATTGATAAACCACCTGTAAGAATTAGCAAAGCCTAGGAAGAATTGTACTTTTTTAATATTCTATGGTCTTGGCCAGGAGGTTATTGCTTTGACTTTGGCCAGATCCATTTAGACTCCATTGAAGAATACAATGACACCAAGGTATTTAACTTCAGTAGTGTGAAATGCACATTTTATGGGTTTGGTGTGCATGTTATACTTCCAAAGTCATTCCAAGATGCATCAGATGTGCTTTTGATGCTCTCCAAGTAAGTTAGAGAAGATTAGAATGTTGTCCAGATATACAATGATGAAAACATTGTTCATATCATGGAAGATGTTATTTATAAAGTATTAGAATGTGGTGGGAAAGTTAGTCATTCTGAATGGCATAATGAGATAGATTATATCACATTCTAAATGCTGCCTTCCTTTCATGTTCTGAGGCTATCTGAATATTATTATACCTGAATCAAAAATCAATCTTTATATAAATTTTAGTGCTATAAAGGTAGTTAATGAGATTGCTTATGAGAGAGAGGAAGTAGTGGTTCTTCCTAATAACTTGGTTTAATCTGCAGTAGTCAATGCAGAGCCAGAGGGAGCCATCCTTCTTCTTGGCAAAAAGAATGGGGGTGCCTATAGAAGAGGCTAAGAGTTATATAAATTCTTTTCTGAGCATATCATTGAGGTATTTCTTCAGAGCCCAGAGTTCTACCTCCAACATATTATAAATCTTTCCAAAGGGAGGCATCTTATCATTCTCTAGTTTGATTTGGTGATTGTAGTAGCAGTGAGAAAGTAGTTCCTTAGTGCTGCCTTCAAAGAATATATTAGCAAATTTATAATGTTTGGAGGATACAATCTCTTATAGGATTTGATTTTCTGTTTTTGGTTTTATTGCTAACTAGTCAAATCAAATGTGTTCTTTAAGAAGGCTAAGGGAGATGTGGAGTTAATAAGCATTAACTTCTAATTGGATGAGTTATGCAAAAGGTATAACACTAATGAGGTGGATGTTGTAAGAGTTACTTCTGGAGGCTGTGGCTCAGTTACACAGCTTGCAGAGGGAAATCCAAAGAAAACAAGTCTAGGGATTCCCTATGCCAGGACTGACACTTCTGAGGCCTCTGAAGTATGAGAAATAACAATATAATATAATAAAACCTTAAAGGCTCAAAAATTGCCTAAATAAATAACTATACAAATAAGGCAGGAAAATTTTGGACTTTGGAAGTCAAAAAAGCAAACTCCAGCTTATGTAAGCAGCCTATATGTGGTGTTGAAGGGGCCACACTTGTTTGAATAATAGTTAAAGAATCAAAGCACCTCAAAAGCTAAAAATAAAACTAATAGATAGTGTTAAAAGAATAGAAGTAGTAAGTAAAAGAACAACAGAGGAAATAAGGAAGTGAATGAAGAGAGAATGATGGAAAAAGGAGTGAAAGAGGGAGGAGATGAGGAGTTTCCTAGCAATGATGATCATTAGAATTAGTTATTTGCAACTGTCAAAGTCTACTTTGAATTCTAGCTTGTTTTAGAAGTACTGGGTGAGTTACTATTAAAAGTAGCAGTTGAAGATTACCTAAAATATTGACTTTCAAGCAACTTGATGCTTACATAATGAGATATTCAGTATATCAACAGTATAATGTAGTCAAAGCCTCACTAAAAAGCTGAATTCAGTATTTGTTAACATTGATCAACTAATAAATAGACCAATACATACATTGTTGTGTGGGTTCTTTCCACATGATTGAAAACCTGCAATATTTGGTTCTATTATATCATGCCATAAAATGACTGTTGTATTATATATAGATTGTAGCAAATGTTTTTCTTTTTTTACTTTCTTCAGACACATTGCATTTCTAGCATGTACTCATTAATGGGCCAAGCAGTCAGTTGGATTTGCTAGAGTAGGCATATCATTAGATAAAGTTTGGAATGGAGTTGGATATGGGTCTCTGCCTTACAACATCCTTACTCACTCAACCATTTAATCTAGTTGCACTGGCAAAATACACATTAGTATTTAACTGTCCAGGCCTTGATAATGCTTTTATGAGATTGGCCTATCATTTGGCTTATCAGGTTTATTACCATATCTTATTTGGGTATGCTCTTGTATATTCCCTTTGCACTAATGGAATAGCTTACAGTACTATAGTACAGCAAATTATGTTTGTGTTTTCACAACATGGTTTGTATCAGGATATGATTTAGGTGTACAATGCCTACAATTCCCAGCAGCCATTTTAGCTGCTTAAAAGGTAATAGATTGATTGCCATTGGCTCCATATTGTCATGACTCACACACACTTTCCAAGTAGGGCCATATCAACCTCCACTCTTTCCTCTTCCAATCTCTGACATCACTAATCTGATCACTGAGATTACTAACTTCCTCTAGATAAGCTATAACACTCTTGCACTCCTAGACAACTCCAATTCCCCATGTTATTGCAAGATCATTCCCAACACCTTGCAAATGCCATTCCATCTGATTATTCTACAAGACCCAACTCCTACATAATTATTCTACTGCTCAATCTTGTCAACACTCAACCACCTCCAGCACACAGTTACTCTCAATGCTCAAGACACTCTGTATATATTTAGGGAAGGCCCCAGAAGTCAGTACAGTAGTCTTGATATTCACTAAATTGCCCAGTTTTCATTTAATCTTGTTGCCATCTCTCTACTCTCTATCTCTTGTATTTTCTTCACTTTTCCAAATCTATCTCCAATTTTCATCTTTCTTAACTCTCTTCTTCTTCACCTCATCTTGTCTCTATCTTCTTGCTCTACTTCAAATTCTTCAAGTCTCTTATTTACTTCTTTTCACTCCTCTTGATGTAACTCAGCTCTAACTCTCTGATCAATTCTGGTTTTATTTCCTCTCCTCTGTTTTACCTGAATCTTCATCTTCCTTTTCTAACTCTCTCTGCTCCACTCTTATTTCTCTTCCTCTCCATTCTATTCTTTCTTCTCTTATCTTCTTCTTTCTTGCTCCATCTCTGATTAGTTTAACTTCACTCCTCTTCTGTCTTGACTCTTTCTCCCCTCCTTCCCAACTTATTTGTACTCTGTGTTGACTCCATCACTTTTTCCTTCCATCTCCTTTTTATGTATCACTACTCTACCTTCTTCAATTCTTTAACTACATCTCCAGTTTTTCATTTTACCCCCACTTCCTTCTCCCTTCCTACTCTCTCCCCATGCTAATCCTCCAGTGCACACTCCTTTACCTCTGTGTGAGTCTCCCTTTTTGGGCAGACCCAACTAGTAGGTTTCTGCTCAACAGAGTAAGCCCCCAAGTCAGCAGGACCTGATACATATACTCAACTGTGCATTACAAAACTTTCAGCAATGCAGATGCAATTTGTGTCTTGCTCCAGAATGACATCCCAGCTGACTGGGTCAACCATGCCTATACTTATAGCATGGTCTACTTAGAGGAGCATTCCTTCAAACCCACTTTTGAGCAGTCAATGATGAAAAACAGTCCTCTACCTACAGCTGCAAGTTGAGACAGATGGCATGAAATCAATGCCAATGACTGTTTCTGACTTTTGTTTAAGCTGAAAAAGGAAGAGAAGGCAAATATTTTGCCCCTAGCTGCTGGGATGCATTACTACATGTGATTGAACCAACCCAAATTGTGTTTTTCTATGCATGTGACCGAAGGAGGAAGTATTGACAGGCAATCCAACCACTTCAAGAAGCGATGAGCGGACTATTGGAAACTAACATTGCCCAAGGAGTGTGGTATTGAGTGTAGTATATAGGTCACTCAAGCTTTGAGAGCCATAATTTGTAACTAAGATGCATGTGTTGACCCTTGTCAAGCCTCCTCAACGGAAGTTCCCAGCCTAGCCGTTACTTCAGAGCTAATTCTTTCCGTGTATTCACCTTCATGACCAGACTGTTGGATCCTATATGGGTCATCATTTGGCCGGACCCCTTGGCCAGAACTAAAACAAGCCTTTGTTCAAACTTCAATGCAAGCTTACCTGACACATAAGCATCTCACAATGTCTAGCGACTTAACCAAGCTAGTAATTTACGTTAAACTTTATATATGACATGCTACCTGTCCTTGGATTGATATACCTCTTGTAGCGAGTAAACCTAGGTGTCCATAAAGCGTTTTCGACTGCATCTGTCGAAGACAGGAAGCAAACATTACTCTCTCAGTTCTTGAGAAAGCTATTTCCCGATTTCTTCGATGGGTCAAAACCATTTAAATGCCGTCGGTCTGTGATCTTGAGGTGTATACTTACCTCCACTTCACTACCAATGTATGCCCCCGTGTTCATGCTGATTATTGCCATCTCAGGCTCTCTCGGCTCTCCAGTGCTTCCAGGGGATCTAAAAAGTCACCTGAACTCTCTACGTATAAATGCGTTCTTCCCTGAAGATCCACTTTATACGAGTGCAAGCAGCCCCTGTATGCTTCATGTTCTTAATATTCATCTACCATCCTAACGTAAACTCAGTCAACCTGCGTTTTGCTTTCCATCCAGCTGCTATAACATTCCCCAAGAATGCGGAGCAAATTTCTGAAATTGTTCAAATCAGTGCTTCCAAAAACCTGACTGTCGTCGCAAGAAGTGGCGGAGTAAGTAAACAGGAGAACAACTCCTTGTAGTTGACGATATCTGTCATTTAGCACAGTTACATTGCTAATGGCCTTGGAGGAGCCGATGGCGCACTTGTTGTTGATCTTCAAAATCTGGGAAACATTACCGTAGATACGAATACAGATACGGCAATCATCGAGAGCGGCAACAGACTTGGAAATATCATCACAGGTCTGACAAATGAGGGTCGTGCACTTCCTCATGGCGTTTGCCCCTACGTCGGAATCGGAGGGCATGCTTGTAAGCAGATTAAATTTCGACCTAGCTGACACTTTTCATTCTTTCTTGACAGCATTTGGTGGATTTGGCTTCACTTCACGCATGTGGGGCCTCACCCTGGATACCATCAAAGCGGTGAACACTGTGCTTGCGAATGGAACGATCATTCGTGTAACTGCAGACAATTACCCCGATTTGTTCTGGGTAAGTTATGGACCCAAAAATTGTGATGAAGGATGACTCTCATTGTCTTTCGTATAGGCTCTACGAGGTTCCGCCAGCTCATTCGGTATCACCACTTCTATCGAGGCCGCTACTCATCCAGCTCCTCCAACAGCCACTATCTTTGAGTATACGTGGAATCTTAATGTTAGTGCTGCAGTCCAAGGTCTCGCAGCCTTCCAGTCATTTGCCAAAACAGACATTCCAGCACACTTTGGCGGAGAGATCAATTTGTCTCGTGGCTCATCCAATGGTAGGGTTACCTTCAATTTATTGGGAGGATGGTATGCGCCTGTTGAAGGATTGAGTTACGCCCTCGCACCTCTTCTGAGTCAAATACCAGATGTACCGAGAACTCGTATCCAAACGGGAAGCTATCTGAACAGTGCGATTATCCTGGCCAATGGAACTCTTAATACCACGAGTCCAGAAGGTCATGATACCTTTTACGCAAAATCCTTGATGACACCAGAAAGTTCACCGATCTCTGAAAAAGCGCTCCTTGCATTTGTCCAGTACATCGCAGGCGAGGGTTTCACAACGCAGATGGTGAGCAGACCTTGTCCCTCGGTTAAGATGCTTTACAGAGGTTTTCTTCAGGAATGGTTTGTTCAATTTGAATTGTACGGCGGAAAGAATTCTGCTATCAATTCCGTACCTCCGGATGCAACCGCATTTGCTCACAGGAGCTCCATATTCACGATTCAATTCTATGCGTCTGCCCCCAGAAAAGTTCCGCCATACCCACCTTCTGGATTTACGTTCCTGGATGGTATGTCCTGCGGAGTAAAGGTAACTGGTGCTTACTCATCCCATCGACCATCAGATATGGTCCAAACCCTCACATTCAACAGCCCGGCGAACTGGGATTATGGGCAAGTTATTTCCCCCTTACCATTTCCTTAATCCGTCGAGCTGAGGAATGTTTACACAGTGCTTATGTGAACTACGTCGATGACAGACTTGTCGACTGTAAGTCTTCATTTGGTTCTCCAGCTTGATCAGATTAACATCATTACAGGGAAGCAGCGGTACTATGGCTCTCACTATGCTCGTCTACGCTCCTTGAAGAACAAATACGATCCTGACGATCGCTTCAAGTTTCCTACGGGTATCGACGAATGAGAGCCACGTTGATGGACAGATTGCATGTATGTTTTGATATATGTTTAACTACAATTGCCTGTCAGTTTCTAGCGCCATTAGATTCATTCCTCGCCAATACCTACTTCTTTCGAGGATTCTTCTAACTAACTCTAATCAATGTTCCCCTGACAAGTTCTTGCCCCTCTTTTTTCTCCTGCAATGTCCTCATTAGCAGCATTTGTTGGGACGTCATAATGTGACAATGTCATGTGTGATACCCCGAGACATTGTCAAGGGCACGATGGCCATAAATTGCCCTGTCTATAGATATACATGTAACGAGGACACATGGACACGAGTACTACCAGTTGTGTTTACACATACAGACAGTTCACAGTAGTCAACCTCCAGAACCAGGGTAGGCGGGATGAACCGACATAATTTCATATTGTCCATTTGTCACGAGCCACGCCGAAGCAAATGCCTTTATGCGAGAAATTTGGGACTCCAGGATTATCCAATACACACTAAAACCTCGGTAATCTATCTCCATGACTTAGGGGAACTCTTTTAACTCGGTAAGTTTCCATGTATTTTTGACTAACCTAGCATTAAATACATTCTTACCGTATTCTTCTCATCTGTGGCTAGGCGGGCTATTGATGCGACTACTTCATTTTCCATGACCTTTGGCGTTGGGGCTTTTTCTGGGTCTGATTCATCTGAGATTCTTCATGCGCATTGTGCTTTCCATATTATTTTGGAGAAGACAATTGTCGAAAATCTCTTTGCCCCTAAATACATCCTCCAGGGCTTACTTTTCCAGTGTTGGCTATCAAGGCCTCATTAAGGGTTGAATTTTATCTCAAGGGTTAAGTCTTAGAAAGCACCTTTGATTAAGACATATTATTAAGGGTCATTTCAGGGTTAATGTTCCAAACATGGTACAGAATTAAGTTAACCTTTGGACATTGGACAGGGTGTGTCATTTTCTTGCCAAGAACATGAGCTATCATAACCTCTTTCACACCAAGTCACTGCCAACATCAGACTTCATTGTTTCACATGCAAGTGAGTATGGTTCACTGCCAAAGTACCTATTTCATGAATCATTGTGTCACAATCCATTTATAACCTCCAGGACAGGTCCTCACCTCTCCTCCCTATTGTTCTCTGACC
>QLON01000132.1:8740-52360 GCA_003313675.1 Termitomyces heimii | reverse complement strand
AGACCACGGAGTCTGGTGAACTGCGGTGCCGGGAGCGCCTTGGTAAATATGTCGGCGATGTTGTTCTTCGTGTGTATATATCGTACATTCAGTTCGCCGGAGATCACGCGTTCTCGTAAGAAATGGTACTTAATATCGACGTGTTTAACGCGTGAATGGAGGAGGGGGTCCTCCGATAGGTTGATCGCCGAGTTGTTGTCACAGAGGATCGTAGTGGCGCTGGCTGACGGATATCCCAGCGCGCCCATGAGCATCCGTAACCATATTCCTTCCTGTGCTGCCTCGAAGGCCGCCATATACTCCGCTTTGCAGGACGATGCCGCAACGGTTTTCTGCTTCCGTGTAGCCCATGAGATTAGTCCTGTGCCTAACGACCAAGCGTAGCCTCCCACACTCCGCCGCATATCCAGGCAGTTAGCCCAGTCGGAGTCCATGAAGCCTATTAAGTTGATAGGTTCTGCCCCTCCGAGACATAGTTGCAGGGTGCGAGTGCCTTTCAGGTACCTAAGAACCCGTACTGCGGCATGCCAGTGAGTGTGTGTGAAGCAGTCTAAAAACTGTGAGAGTTGTTGAACCGCATATTGAATGTCCGGCCGAGTTGAGATAGCAAGCCAGAGCAGGCCGCCTACTAGGCTGCAGTAGGGGATCTGCACTATTCTTTCGAGCTCGTCAGGGCTCAACTTCGACCTATTGACACGGCGAAGCTTCAAGCCTGGTTCCATTGGCACAGACAGGGGAAAAGCATCAGTCTGCCCATACTGCAGGATCATTCAATCTATGAGGGTGGTTTGGGACAGGAATACCTTTCTGTTGGGCCGATCCCATTTCACTGCAATCCCAACAATGTGGTGCAGGGTTCCAAGGTCAGATATTGTCCATATGTCACGTAACTCATCCTTGAATCGATCATTTGCTGCCTTTGTGCTTGCAATAGCAAGAAAGTTATCAACATGGATGCCTGCAATTACCACTCCCTTGTCTGTCTTGCGAAAGTACAAGCAGGCCTCACAGCTGAGCCGGTCAAACCCTAATCACTTCATTGTGTCGTCCAGGGTCTTGTTCCATATTTGACCGGCTTGTTTCATGCCGTATAGGGGTCGTAACAGTTTACAGACCCATTCCTCCTTTCTGCTCACCTTGAAGCCCCTCGGCTGTTGCATTAATATCTGCTCTTCCTCAGGTAGGACTCCATTCAGGAATGCAGTCTTAACGTTGACCTGTGTAGCATCCCAGCTGAGCATCGCTGCCATATGTAGTAGGATTCACCAGGATTCCACGCGTGCTGTTGGTGAGGTGGTCTTCTCGTAATCCCAACCCTGTACCATGGTAAAACCCTGTAAAACATGTCTAGTTTTGAATCTAGTGATATTGCCATGCTCATCTTGTTTGATGGTGAAAACTGGTTGTCCTTTGAATATTTTCTGGCCCACAGGAATCTTCTCACATGGTACAAGTTCCCATACTCCCATCTCCTCAAGTGAGCTAAGCTCCTCATGGTAAGATGCCTCCCACTTCAACCAGTCTGGTGACAGTCTAGCCTCTTCCAGGGTCTTTGGGGCCTCTGTGCTTGGGGCGATGTCAGCTTGTGGGTCTCCGATTGCATTTAGTGCCTGCAGTATCTGATCGAGATTATCACCCACATTGGTGTCATTCTCACCTTCAGGTATGCTGTTTTTAAGCTCCTCCATAGCTTTCTGTCTCTCCACTCAGGCCTCTCTAATCCTATTGGCAGACTCCCTTGCCTCCCTTATGGCTTTCTTGGTCCATGTCTCAACCTGTGCATTAGGTGATGATCTGTGGGTTGGTATGCGAGTCCTGTCTGATTGTTGGAGTGGAATGGGTTCATCAGATTGAATGGAGACTAGATTTGGTTCAGTCTGGTTTTCTTCACTGACGTCCAAGGGAGGATTGACAGCAAGTTGCAAGTCAGGGGTTGCAGTGGTGGGTTGGATGTTGTTTTTGCTCTCAACGTGACCAGGGATATGTGTGCATCCTTCATCATTGTGGGGTACAATAGAGTTTGGCAGGGAGTCATAATTGATGCTTGTTATTGTGGTATCATCAACACCTTGTCCTGCACATGGTGCTGAGGTGCAATCTAGTGGGGGCAAGTCATCTTCATGGCTCTCTATAAACCATACATGGTAGGAGCTATAGACTTTCTTTGTTGATCTGTCATAGCATCAGTATGCCTTTGAATTGAGATTGTACCCAATTAAAATGCATTCAATAGATTGTTCATACACCTTTGGATTATGTTGTCCCATTATTAAGACAAACACCCAGCAACTGATTTCATGAATATAGGAGTAATCTGGCTTAGTTCCATACCACAGCTCATCTGGAGTTACACTATTCATGGCAGATGTCTTAGTTTTCCCATGGAGGTGAGTGGCAGTGAGATAGAACCCGTCCCACAAAAATGGAGAACACCCTGCTGCTAGATGCATAGTTCTGGCCTTCCCCATAAGGGTTCGGTGCATGCATTCCACCCATCCAATATGGGCAGACATGTATGGGGCTTCAGTCTCGAGGATGATGCCTTTAGATTGATACCATGCCTTGTGTTCACTCCCATTGAACTCGCCATCACACTCTGTGCACAGAATCTTTACTTTTTTGCCTGATTCATTTTTGTGGGCAAGCATCCATGCCTGGAGCTCACCAAAACCTTCATCTTTTGACTTCAATGGTATAGACCATGGTTTATTGGTAAAGTCATCTACTATATTCATAATGTAGTTGCTTCCAGTACAAGATGTCACTGCTAATTGGCCTGCTAGATCAACCCAGATCTTCTCAAGCTTCCTTGTAGCCCTGTGCCCCTTTCCTTCCTCCCTCTCCTTTGGTATGGGTGTTTAAGCCTGTTTTCCAATAATACAATAGTTACATTTGGGAGGTTTGGAGGGGAAGGTCCTAGGCATACCTTTGATCATGCCAGCATGAGCCATCTCTATAATGGCTTGATAGTTTGCATGGCCCAACCTAAGGTGCCAAGTTTTGAGGCTAGGAGGTGTGTATACTGCAAGTGCTTGGTCAAGGTTGAGATCCAAGGCATACAGGTCTTTATGAGGTAGCAGGGTACCAGTTGTGACAACTGTCTTTGTAGATTGTTTGGTCAATAGTGTGCCCTTATCACTGAGGCTTGTAAATATCCCATTCTGTTTGGCAAGCTTGCTGATGGAGAGAAGTTGAACAGTGGACTTTGGTATGTATAACATGTTTTGGAGTTCAATCCAGGTACCACCTTTCACTAATAAGCAGATGCTGCCCACTGCTTTTGCAGTGATGATTGATCCTCCAATACCTTGGACTGGTCATTCCGGGATTGGTGTCAGAGTGACAAAGTCAGACAGATCAGGTGATATATGTACCATGGCTCCAGAGTCTAGGTAGAAAGGTGAGGCATCAGTTGATGTGGCTGCAAATGCAGTATCAGCCTTAGGGATGAGGTTGGACCAATTGACTCCAGCTCTGGGCTCCTCCTCAACTGCAATCCAGGCATCAAACTCCATCACATCAATCTCTGCCAGAGAGACAGGGCCTAGGAGCTTATCTGCAGCTAGGCTAGCAAACTTAGACTTGGTGGCAGCAGGGGCTGTAGTGCCCTATGTGGCAATATATGTGGCAATGGTGTCAGAGTTTCCTTTGATAGTGAAGGCAGCACCACCTGACAGTGTAATTGTAATTTTCGAGGTCATTGGTGCCTTATCTTTTGCCTTGTGCTGTGTGTCAAACTTGGCAATCCATGCTGCCCTTGACTCTTCAATTGTCTTGCCTTCCATACCCCCTCCCTTGAGAATGCACCACGGCATGGTGTGCCCTGTGAATGTTGGACAGCTGTGGGTCTTACAGCTACTGCAAATCAGCCTGTCAAACTTGGAGGCCTTTGTTACCAAAGCCATTGCCATACTACCCAAGGTACCTATAGATTTGTCTGCATCAATCAGAGTCTGCTCTCCTTCCAGGAATTGCCATATCTGACTGGGGCCATATTTTGTCACATCAGCCACAGCAGTCAAATCGCGCAATATAATGGATCTGATATGGGCATACAACTTATCAGAGAGGAAAGATAGGATCGTAATTGATTGCAGTAGTTCTTTTGTAATGTTACTGGCCTCAAAGGCACAATTTATCTTATCAAGGATAGCATCCACTGTCCTCATGAGGGACTCAGATGGGGAATACTTCATTGTCAAGGCTTCCTGGAGCAGGCAAATCTGCTGTACTGGCACTGCACCACCATGTTGATCTTTAAGGTATTGCCATAACTTGACAGGGTCTCATTTGCCTGCACACAGTTTCTGTTCCGAGGAGGACAGTGCCCTCTTCAAGAAAGAGCAAGCGAGGCAATTATTGCTTAACCAAGCTCGATGCACATGAGGTTTGTAGATTGGATGTGGCAGGGTGGGTTGGCTAAAGACACAGTCCCATAACTGTGCCATTGATAACTCCAGTTCCATGTTATAAGACCACTCACCCCATTTACCATCATCCTTTTTCAGAATGGGGCCATTCCAGATGGCAGTCACCTTTCCAACAGGTAATATGGTAGGATTTGCAGAGATGTTAACTCTGTGCATTTCAGTGATGATGTCGGGGCTGAGGATCACTTCCACTGGCACAGAGGAAGGAGTAGTAGGTTTAATGTCACTGCCCAAGGTGGTCATTTTGCGTGTCTATGTGTGGTAGTGCAGAGAGCAGAAAAATAATCATCCATGTGAGCCGTGCGTGGATTAGATGCATAAAAATTGGGTGATCAACTCATTAGAGAACAATAGACAAGGTGAAGTCCGTCAGATTCCAGTATTGTATTCTAAAGCGCAAAGCAACAAGGTCCCATAACCTGTTAGAATCCGAGCTACTGGGACCTGTAATATACAGACTACATTAGAGTCTGATCTTCAGTCTGTAGTATAAATGACTCTATTCTGTACTTGTAATATACAGACTATGTTAGAGTCTGATCTATAGGTACAGTAAGTATTTGTTCATGTCATTATATGTGGTGAAGCTGACTCATCCTCAGTTTGTAGTGTAAATGACTGAGGGTGTCATTGTACTATAAAGTATATATATCTATGCATTTCTTTGTCTAGCAGTAACAAAAATGTGGTGTGATATGTGTGAAATGGTGAAAGGGGTCAAAGAGGGTCATCACACTTATGGTGTCCAAAGCTCCGGATTGCAATAGAGGTATCCATGAGAACTGCAAGAGGCGAGTGATGATGAGGATTATAAGGAAATCTGTGGAAGTGGGGAATGCCTCTAGAACAGAAAAGATGGGGCACTTTAATCTTGAGAATTGCCATGCAAGTTTGTGACATAGAACTCATGGACATCATGTTATTTTTATTGATGGTCTCCTAAAATGTATCCCTGAAATCATGCATATTGGTAGCACCTTAGTTTTAACATGGTTAATTGCCCGCAATACATCCAAGCTGCACAGTCACGATGCATAAAAATCTGTGAGGACAGTTCTAATACACAACACTAAACTACAAGCAAACCAATGGACTGTATAGCATTACACACAATTGGTGTAGAGTACCAATACTTGTCCTGAATTTGTCAGTGGCATAAATAGAACTCATTCATTCATTCATTCAACATGGCTAATGAACTTATGACATCACATAAAGGAGAAACATGCATTGTCACAGTCATCCTCTTGTGACCTGCCATCTTTTTTTTTGGAGTAGCATTTGGTGTGATGGGGGAGTCAATGCCCTTGGCATTTCTGCCCACCTGCTTTAGTACACCTGGGATTGAAACCAGATTTCTCTCAGATCCTAGCCTTAATATTCAGAAAAACACCATGGGAAAATGCTTTATGCACAGAGTGTGGGACCCTTGCTAATGGGGGATTTTATTCTATCTGTCAGGTCCTGCTGACCTGGGGGGCTCACTCTGTTGAGCAGGAACCTACTAGTTGGCTCTCACTGAAAAGGGGGACTCACACAGAGGTCAGGGGTTAGTGCTGGGGTTAGGCACCAAGGGGACTAGGGGGGGGGGAAATTAGAAAGATCAGGAGGTCAGAGCTGAGTTAAGTCTAGAGAAAAGGAAATTGAAGAAAAGAGAGAAATGGGAGAAATAGAGATGGAGATGGACATAATAAACAAGATGAGGCAGAGGTGAAAAAAAAGAACTGAGGAAGAAAAGGAGATCAATTGGGAGAAGGAGACAGAATAAGCTAGATAGGAAGGAAAATACAGAAGAGACTGAGAGTGAATAAAAAGACTAGCAAAGTGTGGGCAAGTATCAAAACTACTGTATTGACTATGGGGCTCCTTTCTAAGTACCTGTGGAATGTCTCAGACTTTGGGAGTGATTATGCATTAGAGGAGATCAAGCATCAGTGTGATTGGGCAGGAGGTAAAATCTTTAAATCACATTATAACTAAGTGCTTATGCCTGGGCTAAAAAGAAATTTGGAAGTTAGCAAGTGAGGTGTAGAAGAAAAATCAGGAAAAGAACTAATGATGCAAAGCATGCACATAGTGATATGTCTGTCTCAACAATGAGATAAGATGAAGCTATTGATCATCAAAAAGTTTGAATAAAACAGACTTCTGCTGAAAACTGTAGGCAAATGACATAGCCAGAACCACCTTAAAAAGCCCTCTCTATATCACATGTTAGATGCAGCCTTATTTATGGCCTAGGTGTTAAGAAATCAGCTTATCAGTATTTTGATCTAATGCACACCCAAATCAATCATGTGACTATAATCAGGTGACATATACACTCAAATCAGTTATGTGATCATGATCATGTGACTATGCTCAGGTTTCTGGAGATCAAATGACTTATCTTAAGGAAAGCATCACACCTTGACAATAAAATGGGCATATCTCAGCAGGACTACATGTGAACCCCTACATATTAAGTATTGTTTTGATTGCCTAATCAATCTGCACACAATAAAAGTTGTTCAAAGGCATTCCATGGTGAACTGATAGAGGAATCAGCAATTTGAATGGAAAAGCTAAATTTAGTTGTTGAGGAAAATTAAGCAGGTGTTAGTAAAATGCTCATATCTTGATGGAAAGGCCATTGAACCCTATTGTGTTTTGTATTGCTGGAAATGTCCAATCAATCCACACCTGATGAAAAGGTCTGGAGGTATTTGAAGAATTGAGGGAGATATTAATGATTTACAGAATCAGAGCACTGAAAACATTGAAGGACTCTCTCTTGGCCAGGAAAATTTATACCAAGTCTCTTGGGACTAGAAAATGGAGGCCCAATAACCAGAAAATAACTCAGAATAACCAGAAAATGTCACACATCACAGGGAAGAGAAATAACATAAATAGAGGGGGATTCTGTAACATTCATATCTTAGGCCTAAGGCAATATTATACTTCAGGTCAATAGTTTAATATGCTTTTTGGACCTTCTTTTGGTGTGACTAAGGTTGCATTGATTGAAAACTCAATAAACTCTATTACCCACCTATATATTTTATAAAAGTACTTTGTGAAGTGTAACTTAGTCCCAGAACTTAGTGAAAGCTGGTTCATTTGTGATTGCCTCTATTCAAACTAATCCAAATAACCTAATTTCACATCAATAGCTATAGCAAGTTTATTGCCCAGGAAAAATAACCTACTAAAAGAAATCACACAGGGTCTTGCATGGCTGCAATGCATCTTAATAGTTGATCTGGACTCTACACTATGAGAGAATTATACAGAATGATGATTAAGCACTCACAATTGAGGAAATCATTAACAGGTGAAACAAGTGTACTTCATGCAGAGTAGAATTAAATGTGAAGCTGTCGAGTAAAAGTATGGGTAAAAACCCCTCACTACAGAACCTTATAAGAGATTCTTGGGTTGTAACCCTTTTTGAGGCAAGGGTCCATAATAGAAAATTAAACAGATCTAGCTAAAGTGGGATTTTAGTAAGTAGATAGCCAGAAGAAAGGGGAAGGATAGTGTTATAATCCCACCACACTCTTCCAGGTATGACCACACTAACTCCCCACTCCCTTCTTTTCTGATACCCAATCATCACTGATCTGATCACTAAGATCACTGAGCCTTCCTGCAGTCACCACTCCTTGACAACTAGACTACACCCAGCTTCTCCAACAGGGCTAGATCACTCTTGACATTACACAAATGCTGCTCTGTATAATTGCTCTGTAGTTCCCAATTTCCATGTGATTGTCCCAATCATTGTATTTATAGGACTGTTTGCTGATGATGTAATGTGCTGAAAGATATGTGTGACAGTTGAATAATTATTGAGTAAAAAGTGTGTAGAATCAAATTCAGTAAAACTCCTTAATAATTATGCAGTCACTACAATACACTAAACATAATAAGTAAATTAGAGATGCTGTATGTAAAGTAAAGTGATGTAGTCAGGTGCTGATAATACCTAAAAGTGGCTGAGTGCTGGCAATGGTAATGTCAACTCAGTGGCAACAGTAAGGGTTAGCATTTGGGTTTGCTAATAAGAGTACCAGGCAGTTCTGAGAAACTTAGGAAGAAGAAATAGTAAGCTAAGTGTTGTAATGGAGAGGTGCTTAATGTGATGAAGTTGAGAAAATATGCTTTGCCATCAATGGCTTAGCAAGTTAGCAGCAAAAGTCACTAGCATAAGTCTAGTGCATATAGTCAAAGTGCTGCCTAAATGGCAGTGACAAAGCAGTAAGAGATAAATAGTAAAAGAGTTGTTTTAACTCTGAGGAGCATATAATGGTGGATCTATTCAATGGTTAACTATGTTAGTAAGTACAATATTGACAATAAAAATAAAAACTCTATCAGCAAGGCTTTAAGGTCAGAAATGAATGTTGAAAGCAGTAAGTAGTTTACTATGAATTGAACTGAAAATTAGTAAGGTCTGTGTACAATAATTAATCAATTGGTAAAGAAATCAAAAGTGTCATTGTGAAACATTCATCAAATGTCAGCTAATTATTGCTAAGTTACTTAGCTAGTGCACTATGTGCATTAGTGGATAATCAGCAAAACAACCTCAACAATATTGGATAAATCCACTAATAGTTCTGCTGCTATCAGTAGCCATCCATTGTCAAGACTTGTGACATAGCAGGTGACTTACTCCATTACTTTTGAGCTTTTAGCAATAGTATTTAGTTCTTTTAAACTGGTAGAAAGAAGCAAAAGATTGCTTGAAGAATATTTAATAGAAATAGGAAGAGTAAATCTAAAGAGGGAGTCAAACATTATAAACAAAATGAAAATCAACAATTGCTTATTCTATATCAGTGAACTCAACAATAGGAATAGGGGCTGCAGAAGGATGATTCATTATTTATCAAAAGCACTACATCAAAAAATTAAGAGAAATAAATGGAAGTAGTAGCAAAAAAGGTAACTGAAAGAAGAAAGAAGAAAAGGAAATAGTGAAACATGACTCACATAGGCATTTTATCCAAGAATATCTGGGACTTGCTAGTAATTGCAAATCTTAGATGCTAATATGCACAGATCAATGAAGCATAGCACTAGCATATATAGAGCTGACTGAAGACAGTCAAATTTTCAAGTTGGGGTGAAAAGATAAGTTTGCCATCAATATAAGATAGGACAATGAGAGTTTAGCAACCACATCTAATCTTGATGTGCTTACTTAACCAGGATCTGTGAGAATCTAAGTGACTAAAAGCCTCTATAAACTTTACATTGGCATAGAAAAAGAGAATCAATGAGCTTCAATTGGTGCTGAGCTAATTCCAAACATGGAGGATAAAGAAAAGAGAAGCAAAACATCTTGATATACACAAGACTTTTAGTGCCACCTTTTTGAACCACTTTTTGTGGTATGTGACCTATCAACTGTGAACAACTGCTAGCACCATAAAATAGCAACTTTTTTGTGAAGGGAAAACAATGTTTCTGCAAATTAAATAAAAAAAGATGGAATATGATAGCAGCAGATCAGTAATAAACCTCAATATATGTAGCAGGACAATGGTGATATTTATGTTTTCATGCTTCATTCCTTAATTATGTATACAAAAACTACCTACAAGTCTCATGTCACAAGGCACAGTATGATATATAAACATGTTTACATAGTTTAATTATATTTACCTTTAGTATTTAATATTTAATTTACTATATTATGTATCACTTAGTTACTTTGTTAGCAGCTTACTTCTTTGTTGTAGACTACATTGACAATAGACTAAGTCTGGTTTAATTTATTGAGTTTGCACTCTAAGCTACTTAAACTAGTAACTTTGTTACATCTCATCCTTCTTGCTTTATATTTTACAACTTTGCCAACAATTCATTAAAGTCACTAACAACCTAGTGATATACCTGAGCAGCACCAAATAACTAACCTCCTACTATCTCCAGGACTGCTAACAAGCACTACTGTTTAATAGCACTGAGACATGATAAGTTATCCATGCATACCAAGCCTACTTGCTTCCATTGTCATAGCCACTAACAACTGCACCACTACCACTATTAGCTTATTATTACTACCATCATTGCATCAAATTAAGTGTTTACTAAGAATCTGTTCAGACTTTCCTCACTATTAATTTAGCACTGATGAACTCTGGGCCAGACTCACTGGTATTTAGCTCTATTTGGCATCTGTTTTCTTAGCAACTGACTAAATAGCCAAATGTCCTGTTTGCATCTCAAAGCCTAGCTATAAAGGTAAATTTGTGTTGCTTATCTTTATGTATTGGGATTGATTCTTTATGCTAATATTATATTAGATCTCCCACCCCTCTTTTAGTTTGTTGCTTCTTCATCTTACCTCTTTCTTCTCTAACTACTTTGCTACTCTGCTTATCCTGAACTTTGTATTACTACTAGCACTGCTAACTTGCTTAGCTACAAACCTCCTTGTTCTTCTAGTTCTCTTATTATTCCTTACAATATTTGTCTCTGGTAGACATATGCCATTTAATATAGAAGTTAGCTTAATTTGTGATTACTAAAAGCTCTGTAGCAAATCCTATTTATAGTCCATGAATTGTATAATTGAGTTGGTATGCTCTTACTAGTACAACTGCAAAGAGATTTAAGCATGGCAATTGGCTTGTCACCTCAATGATAAAACTTTTCAACCTATATCTAACATTTTCTTCACTGTAGTTACAGTTTTTCAAGTATTTTTGCCTTTTCCCTCATCAAAAAATTCCTTTAGCCAGCCTCTCTATAAATATTAGTGTTTTTAAATATGAACAGAAATAAATATTTATATGCTAAATGTTCCCTTGAATTAAGGTGTAAATTCTTTAGTGCAAATTCAAAGATATATAGCAATGTTAATTAAAACTTAGCAAATCAAAAATAAAAGGTAAGTTGAGCTTTGACACATTATTAATGCTTAGTAAATCATTATGGTATTTAGCATTCTTGGAAAATTCTATAATAATTACTGTAGAAGCAAATTGAAATCAAAATCTGTATTTATAACATAGTAAATTATTTGCTAAATAAAAGTGAAAGTTAGCATAAATAAATCAATCTTCTTTCCTTTAGTGGTAGCAAATCTTCATTATTTAAATTTGCAAGCCAAATATGGGAGCAGTTAAAATGCTGCAATCAGTCAATGCAGTATAGATTTATCTAACTCACAAAGTATATAAGCATTACTTAAATTTCAAGAATCTACTACTAGTGGGCCTAAATATTGTGGCTGCATCTTTTTGTTGTTTGTTAATTCAATCTTTGAGTTTTGCATTAGTATGAAGGCACCTCATTTGAAATAATAGTCTTGAATTATAGTAGCATAATCTTCTTCAAAGTAAATGGCTGCCTTTTTTTCAAAAAGTATGAAATATTAGAATAGTTTTTTGAGCCACTGTAAATCTTCAAATCAAGCTAAAGCTGAAAGGATTTTATAAGACTAGCAACAGCAGCATACAGCTGATCTAAAGGAGGGTTTCAATGGCTTGAGTCTTGAAGATAAATTGGAATATGTGGAACCTGCTATAAATAATAAGCAAAATTATGATCTAGGTCTTTAAAATAACTTGGATTATATTTATGCAGCCTTTTACCAATTGATGCAACATTTTTTGGAGTATTTGGATCACTTTCTGTATAGTGTGAATAATCCTAATCAGCCAGATTTTCCAGCAAAACCACTCAATATAGATAATTCTGCTATTCTTATATTAATAGAAAACCCCCTTCTATTCCACAAATGGATTAACTTATAGACAATGTGAATGCTTCTAGGCAGCAGAATCTACCAGCAAAACCACTTAATATGGATAATTCTGCTGTTTTCATACTAGCAGAAAACTTTCCTCCTATTTCATAAATTATATAACACAATTGTCAGGTTCCACTGAGTCAGGGGCTTTTTGGGAAAGCAATGCCCTTACAAGGTGGACTTGATCTGCAGATACTTGGGTGTCTGGAACTCCAGGGCTAAGGCTCTGGGGTTCAAGATGTGGATAGGAGGTGGTCCCGGGAAATGGAACTTGACCCAGGGCTTTGGGTGTTTTGGAGAGGCTGAGAGTTGGTGGAGGTCAAGTCAGAACCAGAGGTTTTAAAATGAGACCCAATTAGCAATTTATGAGTCGTGAAGTGCATACCAAACTTAAAGCACACAATTATTCATGCATGCCAGTCAAAGCATGCCAGTCAGTGCATACCAGTCAAGCAAAAGGGCACACAACAATTTAGATAATATTAAGGCTAATTAATACAGTGGTGAACTACGCTATAAGTACTACGGAATTGGGTCTCGGGGTTCTGGGGTGTCTGGGATGGTTTCTGGGAGGCATTGAGTAATGGGCCAGGACTGTATACTTGGATCACATGTGTGGGGTGCATGATCAATTGGCACAGGGGGAGTTGTGATGCATAATGGCTGGAAGTGGGTAGTGTGATTTAATGGGTGATGGCAGTTGATTCTGGGGTCCATGATGCAGGGTTCCTGGGGGTTGGCTGATGGCAGTTGTGATGCAAGTTGGTGGCAGCATCAGTAGTTGTGGGGGCAGGGTGTGTTGTGGAATTAAGGAAAGAGGGTCCCAGGTGGGGTTCTGGGGTTGTCCCAGGAGACTTTGGAAGGGGTCATGACATCACCCCCCCCTCAGCACCAAGACCCTCCAAGGCGTGTGTAACCAGTGGCTTGGACCAGAGTCCCACTTGTGGGATTTGGCACCTGACTTGCCATGTATTGAAAAAAAAAATTTACTATTAACTCAATTATGTTGCACACACCGACGCATTCCCTGATGCCCCTAGCCACTAACAAAGTGGCCCCCCTGGTTGCATGGGAGGCCTGGGATGTGTAATACCGTGCATGTGTGGCTGTGCTCATTCAATGTGAGTGTTGCTATATTGTCCATTTACTATGACTAATCTTTCTTTTTCAGAACTATGCAATAATTTTGCCCTAGAGGCAGGTCCCAGCTAGCCCCCAGAGCCTGCTCCTGATGTGAGCCCTGGTGTCCTCCTGGAGCCCCAACTGAGTTGTCTCGCACCCACCTTTGTGCAAAAGACTGTCTCTCATCTGCAACCTCCTCCCCATCCTAGGTTGTCTGCCTCTCCTGGAAAGGCTCTGGGGTCTGCCTGCTCATGCTTGGTATGTGAGCAATGGACTGGTGAGTGGTCTCCTACTCCAGGTCTCTTTGCTGATTTTGGTGCAGTGCTTGCACTGTGCCTGGTGACAGATCCCCTGTCTGTTCAAGGTCCTAAGCCCCTTGTCTTGCTGGGACATGGCCGTGTGTGAGGTGTGCCACCTCAACCATGAGCAATGTTCTATGTTGGTGCTGTGGAGAGCACACTGTGTTTTTTAGAAGCAGGGGTGGCCACTGGGGGGGATTACTCAGAGGATGGGAGTTGAGGAGCAGGACTGGGTGGTGGAGCCAGTGGAGAAGGTGTCTACAGAGGCATCTAGTGGGGGTTTTGAAGGCCGGGAAGTTGACCAGGTGGGGGGCCGGGGGCCAGCAGCCATGAGGGCCTTGGGAGGTGCTGTCACGACCACCCTTTGGAGTCCCCCGGGACAGCTCCAGAACCCCACCCAGAACCCTCTTTTATTAACCCCACAACACACCCTGCTTCCACAACTACCGACACTGCCATTAATTCACATCATAACCACCATCAATCACTGGATCATGCTACCCACTTCTGGCCATCACACATCACAAACCCCCTGCACCAATTGATTGCGCACCCCACACACATGATCCAAGTATACAGTCCTGGCCCATTACTCAATGCCTCCCGGAAACCATCCCAGATACCCCAGAACCCCGAGACCCAATCCCGTAGTACTTATAGCGTAGTTCACCACTGTATTTGTTAGTCTTGATATTATCTAAATTGTTGCATGCCCTTTTGCTTGACTAGTACACACTGACTGGCACGCTTTGACTGGCATGCCTGAATAATTGCATGCTCTAAGTTTGGTATGCACTCCATGACTCTTAATTTGCTAACTGGGTCTCATCTTAGAACCTCCAGTTCCAACTCGACCCCTGCCAACTTTCAGCCTCCACAAAACACCTGAAACTCTGAATCAAGTTCTATTCCCCCGGGACCACCCCCCATGTCTGCGTCTTGAACCTCAGAGCCTTAACCCTGGAGTTCCAGACACCCGGGTATTCGTAAATCAAGTCCACCTTGTAAGGGTGTTGCTTTCCCGGAAAGCCTCCAACTTAGTGGAACCTGACATAATATTAAAACTCCTCCTTACACTGTTCTTGATGGCTATGTATACTCATACCTACTACTCCACGGGCTACTAGACCGACCCTTATGGGCATCCAGTCCTGAATCATTACCCTGTGCAGACCCCCCACCCTGCCTACCCACCCCTCCCGTATGAACCACAATACCTCCACTGCCATTGGGCTCCTGACCCATCCCTCTATGATCTGGGGCCCTCACTCAGCCAGGCTCCCCTGCCCAACCTAGTCATGGCACAACCCATAGAGGTCTCTTTATACTGGAGCTTCCCCGGAGGCCTGCCGGAGACCCCACCAGTTCCCAGTGGACCTTGCCCAATATCCCCCAGCAAGGGCTCCTTTGCACCCACCCCCTATTATGGCTACCAGCACCCCACTCCCCAACCTCAGGGACCTCCCAACTACAACTACCCCCCTCAACATTACCTGACCACTGCCCCACCCGCTAGGACCCCTCCCTCACCCGTAGGACAATGATGCCTCAAGGAGTACAAATAGCAATGGGACAAAGTACTACACTTACTCCGAATCTTGCCAGAGGATTTTACAAGGCAGGCAAGGGCACTACTCACAGATTTTGGACACAACAACCTTGTAGGCACTCTGAAAGAATGGGCCCATTGCTTGGTCAAATTTGGGGATTGCCTCATATGAGGAGAACTCCTGGAGCAGACTATGGTAATGTATTAACACAATACAATCCTTTGCAAAGAGTTGCATCAACTACTCGACAAAGTCCATGCATCCCCCTCTCCCTGACCCCTCAACAACTCCGCAGATCCGGGTTGCTCAATTCACATCCAACAGGAACCCCCGGAACTGGCCCTGACAGCCTCCACAGCCCCTACTCTGGGGCAATGACAATGGAAAGAATGATAAAATGCCTCAGCCATACTGCAATCCCTCAACCTGGTGGGGGGACTATTTGATCAGCCTGCCGCCCGCATGATAGGTTTGTCGACTTGCTGTAGGGCTAACTCCATCTCTAGCACTTTTGAGACCTGAGGACAGCCCCAGAGACTCCTGGAGCTGCTTCCATGAATAGACAACACCCGACTCCCACCCCTGGCGAGCCCTGGTAGACTCCAGGTGGACACCACTAGCATGGACGACATGCTATGCTACATTGACAAGCCTGCGTGTGGCAACAATGAAGAACCCCCCATGCCTGCACTCACGACTGTCCTGGCACCACCCCCCATGTCCACCCTGGCCCCTTCGGAATCCAACTTCTGCTGCAACCCACCACCTCATTTCAACCTATGAAACCCTCCATAACCTCCAGTGCATATGCAACTCTCACAGACCAAGCATCCTCTGCACAACTTGGCATCCAACCTGGCACCTGGCCCCCCTCAACCCAACTCAACACCGCCAAACTCACACCAGCCCCCTCCGCCACCACCAGTATGGAGGCCCGGGCCTCTCCCCAGTCAGAACAAACTCCTTTGGGATAATGGATCTCCCAAGCATGGACCCCCAGGTGAGCCACCTGGAGGAGGCCCTTCCGGTGGGTGGGGTCCTGCCCTCAGTGCCTTTCCTCCACAGGGAGGAAGGGGTAACCACTACTACTACTACTACAATGCCAGCCCCCCTCCCTGCAATGGCACTAGACCCAACAATGTTTGCAATGCCCTCGCCCATGAAGGACATCTGAACATTCAGAAACCCAATACATTCACAGGCCGGGACCCCTGGAAATGGCATACATTCCTTACCCAATGTCTTAATACGTTTCAGGTGAAGCCACTCACTTTCCAGGTTGACAGCTCCTGGGTGGCCTTTGCCGCCTTGTACTTCCAGGGGATTGCCTTTGACCACTACACTGCCCTCATCCAGTTTAACTCCAATGACCCAGCATTCTCTCACTGGTAAGCCTTCATCAACAAGTTCTCCAGGAAGTTCGGGATCTATAACACCATGGCTGAGGCTGAGGACAACCTCTTCACCTTCATCATATGTTTTGAAAAGGAAGCTTATGAGACAGGTTGGAATTATAGTGCCCTCCAGTATGCCCTCTGCTGTGCACTGCCACAACATATCAAGGATGTCCTCTGACTCACCTCAAAATAACTCTCCTATGACAGATACAAGGCCCTTGTCATGCAAATCAACCAACAATATTGGGAAGATCACAGCAAGTACTTGAACTCCTAAGCCCCCTGGAACCCCAGGAGAGGAACCCCGTGGTCCTCTGGCAAAAACTCCAACTCCCAAACCCAAAGCAATGACCTCTCTATGTTCCCTGGTGGCAGACCACTGGTGAGTTACAGTCCACCCAATACTAACCTCAGCAGCAGCACCTGCCCCCAAGCCTGACTCAACGCCGCCATGGCTGCCAATGACTCAGATGACCTGCCAAGCCCCAAGGAACCCCTGGAAAACTTTGAGGGTCCTGACTTCCCCAATGAATGGGACAAAGAGGCCCTCTGGGCCAACCAGCTCCTGAGAAAGGGACAACCCTGGATTGAGGTTTTGAAGGATGTGCAGAAACAATGGAGGAGGGAGGGGGTTTGCATACTCTGTGGTGAGAAAGACCACTTCATCTCTGAGTGTCTCCAATGACAGGTTATGGGGCATGCCACCTGGACCTTTGAAGGGGAGGACGCCACCTACAAATATTCAGAAAACAACCTGGCAATTTAGACCTGAAAGACACCCTAAATTGCAGAATCAACCTCAACATCTTCTCTGCCCTGATCTTGCATCTCCATTCCATGACACTCACATAGGACACTCTCACAGCTTACCTACCCTCCCACTCTTCACACTCTCTCCTCCTCAAAACCTGCCTCACCCCCTCCGGAACTCCTCTCAACACCCTTGTTGACAGTAGCACCACAGACAATTTCATTGACAAAACATAGTCTACCCTTGCCCCAGAACTCGCTCAACAACTCCCAGTCCCAGTGCGGCTCTGCCTCTTTGACGGGAACGCCTCTATGGTGGGGGACGTTACTCACTTTGTGTGTATGCCTATTACTTTCACCAACAGACAGACTCACAACCCCCAAATATTAATTACCAAACTACACTCCTCCACGCCCCTGATCTTGGGGCTTCTGTGGCTCTGGGACACCAACCCCTGCATTGACTGGCAACAATTCACTCTCCGCCTGACCCAGGAGCTGACACCCAACAACCAGCAACTCCCCTTTGATATTCCACACTCTCCCGGACTAACTCCAAGGGACTCCCTGGACGAACCCCCACCAACTCCCAGGCTCCAATCTCGCTCATCCTGATCCTTTGTCATCAATGCCAGGCTGAATGGTGCTCTGGGACCGATATTGGCCCTCATTGATAGCAGAGCTACCAGAGTTTTCATTAGTGACACCCTTGACCTTCCTCATGACCCCCTCAACCAACCCCTTGACTTGCAACACCTTGATGGTACTCCCTCCTCCTCTGGCCCCATCCTAAGGTCTCACTCAGGACGTGTGACCCTAGACAATGGCTATGAGTTCACCTCCAACTTCCTAGTTATGCGACTCCATGCATTAACTTCAATAGTGCTGGGGCTACCCTGGCTATATTGCACAAACCCCAACATCAATTGGAGAATGCTCACAATGACCTTTCCAGGACCCAAAGACCACCCCCCAACCACCATGCACCTCCGGGCCCTGGGAAGTGACCCGGCACCCCACACCCCCGAAGCAGCTGCTGTGCCCTCCAGCCATATTCTGCCAACACCCATCTAAACTTGCAAGGCCCCTGCTCAACCTCCAAATATTCTTTGGAACAGACACAAAGGGCCAAACTACCCAAACCAGTCTCAGACACGTGCCATACTTGCTTTAGCCAATGCATCCACAACTCCAATCGACCTAAATACATTTGACATCAGGATTATTGGACCTGCCCCCTTTGCCCGTCTCATAAGGGACAGGGCCCCCATATTTCAGCTGCACACCTTGCCTTCTCCCCTGGAAGAACACCTATGAGGGAATGCTATCTCTCTGGAAAAGAAAACTGAAGAACAGATTCTTCAAGAAGTAGTTCCCCTGGAGTATCACAAATTTGCTGACATATTCTCTGAAGGTGATGCTAAGGAAATTCCTCCCCACTGCCTCTATGATCATATAATCAACTTCAAGGAAGGAGCCAGCCCCCCTTTTGGAAAGGTCTACAACATGTCAGAAGTTGAGCTCCAGGCCCTCAAAGACTACCTCAATGAAATGCTCAGGAAGGGATTCATTTGACCTTCCACCTCCACTGCCAGAGCCCCAGTTCTATTCGCAAAGAAGAAGGACAGTTTGCTCCAACTTTGCATCCACTACTGGGAACTCAATAAAATCACCAAGAAAAACCGCTACCTGCTTCTGCTCATTGGCGATCTGGTCAATCAACTCTACAGCACCAAAGTTTACACAAAAATTGACTTCCGCTTCAGCTACAACAATGTCCATATTGCCCTGGGACATGAGTGGAAAACTGTGTTCTGCACATGGTATGGTTTGTTTAAATACCTTGTAATGCCTTTTGGAATGACTAACTCTCCTGCCACATTCCAATACTTCATGAATGACATCTTCCACAACATGAGCGATATCTTCATGATTGTCTACCTGGATGACATCCTCATCTACTCTGACTTAAAGGAGGATCACCGGAAGCATGTCCAGCAGGTCCTGGAATGCCTCTGAGAGTACAACCTCCATGCCAAACCTGAGAAGTGCTCATTCCACATAGAAGAGGTTAAGTATCTCAGTGTCATTGTATCCCTGGAGGGCATTCACATGGACCCCCACAAGGTCAAGGCCATTGTCAACTGGCTGCAACTCCAGAATGTCAAGGAAGTACAGTTCTTCTTGGGTTTTGCTAATTTCTACTGGAGGTTTATAGATAACTACTCTGGTATCACGAAACCCCTCAACTGGCTCATGCACAAGGACATAGCATGGAACTGGAATAGTAGGTGCTAGAGCATCTTTAATCTACTCAAGGAGGCTTTCACCACTGCCCCTGTACTCTGGCACTATGACCCCACCCTTCCAATCATCCTAGAATGCAACGCCTCCAACTACGCCATTGCCAGAATCCTCTCACAGATGGAAGCTGATGGTGGGGAGCCTCGGCCAGTTGCCTTCTACACCTGGTTCATGATTGATACTGAGCTCAATTACAATATCTATGACAAGGAGCTCCTCGCCATTGTTGAGGCCTTCAAACAATGGCAGGCCCACCTCAAGGGAGCCCGACACTGGATTCAGGTCTACTCGAATCACAATAACCTGCAATACTTCACTATGACCAAGCAACTCAGCCAATAGCAGGCCCAGTGGTCCAAAATCCTCTCAGAGTATGACTTCATGATCCAGTACCGTCCGGGACAACTCAGAGCTAAACCCAATGCCCTCACCCAACAACCAGATGTCTAGCCCAAAAAATCATTTAAGGTAGAACACAATGCATTCAATCATTGCATGGTGATTCCCCCCAAACATTTGAATGCCGTACTGATTTTAAATGATGAAGGAATCCTGAGCCAGATATGCCATGCCCCCTGAAACAAGTATTTCATTGACCATGACCCCTGTAACCCCCTTAATGGAACTGACTGGGATCCTGCCTTCTCTTTGTCCCCCAATGGAAAACTCCTCCTCTGGAATGGCTGCATCTACATCCCGGATCATGCCCGACTCCGCTATTATGGGAACATTTACAAGCAATATAATGCAAATTGGGAATTGTCCCTGCAACCTTTTAAAGACTAATAACCTCTATATTTTGTGATGTAATTAGACAATTCATGCATATATACTTAGATGATATATTTATTTATTTGGATTCTATTAAAGAGCATAAATAGTACCTTAAAATTATGTTTGAATGACTGTGCAAGTTTAAGTTATACTTGAAATGATGGAAGTGTGAACTATATATGCACAGAGTTGACTGCCTTGGTCATATCATTGATGAACAGGGTATTCACCCAGATCAAGATAAATTTGACCATATATAAGAGTGGTATACACTATAGAGCTATAATGACATTCAGAGATTTGTTGGCCTTGTTAACTATATCTTAAGCTTTTTGCCCAATGTAATAGTATATCTAGAGCCATTAATGACAATAATGCAGAACAAGTCACTGTTTAATTGGCATCCATTGCACTAATAGTGCTTCAAGATAGTAAAGTGCATATGCTTAAAGATCTCAATTATCTGGCCTATTGACCTAAAATAGGATGAGCCTATTTGGCTAATCTGCAATATATCTAAGATAAGTGTAGGAGCCATATATGACTAAAAAAGCAGCTGGCAGTTATGCCACTCTGTGGGTTTTATATCTACAAAATTTATTACTGCATAGCAAAACTGTGGTGCATAAGCTAAAAACTCTAATCATTCTTGAGGTTCTTCTCAAGTGAGAAGATAAGCTAATGGGATATACCATCCATATTATTACTGATTACAAGGCACTTGAATGTTTTAAGAATCAAGTAAATCTTTTGCTACAGCAGCAGTGATAAATTAATTATATGTCAAGATATTAGTTTGATATTATATATGTCAAGAGTAAACTTAACAAAGTTGCAAACTATTTGTTATGCTATTTTGAGAGCAACATGGCTGGGGAGGCCTATAAGCCTCATGAATATGTGCAGGCAAACTGCTGCATTGATTCTGAAGAGGAAGATCTACTGATTTATTAGTACTAGAAGATTAAAGAGCATGTAATCAAATTATACACTATGTGCAAAGTTGAGCAGAAGTGAAGTTACCACCTCTGGGAGCAGTGTAAAGAGCAGAATATAGTTGCTGAGTTATTGAGGACTGAGGGCCAGACTCTTCAGAGCATGTTTTTACACCAGCAGACCTGCTAAAAAGCCATCAGAAAGTGGTTTGAGAATATACTAGCAACTCTTTATTTTTTAAAGTTATTAACAACTTTAGGGATCACTTGCATTTTAGGCAGGAGCTTGGGGATATAATAGTGATAGATAACTATCAAAGAGAGCTAGTAATTTGCATTTACCATATTTAGACTATTATAACAAGCATTGTAAATCAGGCTCACACAGTTATAGGGCACTTTGGTACTACACATATGCTGGAATATATCTAGAAATAATATTGATAGCTATGTGTAGCCCAAGATATTACCAAGTTTTGCATGTTGTGTGTAGCATGTCAGAGGCAAAATGCCTCCTAGTCTATTGGTAAGGAGACTCCATCAGCTATTAGTGCCTATAAAGCCATGAAATTCCATTAGCATAGACTTTATTAGCCTCTTTCCCAAGTCCTGGAAATTTGACTATTTGTAAATAGTTATTTATTGCATAATCAGCATAGTGCACCTTGTACTAGTGCAGACAATAGTGATAGCAAAGGAGCTATTATAGATCTATCTATGAGAGATTATCAGATTGCACAAACTGCCTAGTATAATTGTGAGTAACTATGATTTTAAGTTCATATTGCAGTGGTGGAGGGAACTTCACAAACTGTTAGGAGCAAGGCTTCTGATGTTTATATCATTTCATCTCCAAACGAATGGCTGGATAGAGTGGGCTAACTATAATATTGGCCAAATACTTAAGGTGGTGATTTACTTTAATCAGTGGAATTTAGTAGATTGGTGCTCTATGATTAAGTTTGTGATCAATATAAGTATATTAGAGCTTATGGAGTATGCACCCTTTGAACTGAATGGGAGATACATACTCTTCATGCTACATAAAATATATACAACCTCAGTAGCTCATAAAGGAGTGGTTGAGTTTGCTAAACAGGTATAGAAAAATGTGGCAAGAGTGCATGATGCAATCATTGAGATGTGCATCTTCCAGGCAAAGCATGCTAATCAGCATCAGTGGAAGAATTTGCTTATATCAATGGAAGCACTAGTGTATCTTTTGTCATATAATCTGAAATTACTCAGGAAATAAGCAGGCAAGCTCTGCTCCAAGTGGGTGGGCCTATATTGCATGCTGAATGCCCAGTTTAGTACTTCCAACTATGTATTGGAGTTGCTACAGGCACTGCAGAAATGATATATCATTTTGAAGTTTCATGTATTGCTGCTGCAACTATATGATGCATTAAACAACATGTTATTTTTAAGCAGAGTAACTCCAAGGCTATATAATTTTGGGGCTAAGGACAATGATAAGTGGTTTATTAATAGTATTATTGGTTATTGATGGATTGAATGCAAAGCATTCAAATTTGAAGTGAAGTGGTCTTTAAGGGACACTATCTAAGAGCCATACTTCCATTATGCTAAATTAGTAGCATTGAATTGCTACCTTGAATTGAAGGGTGTTAAGCACTTGCATCAGCTAAGTAGGCATTTTGATACCTAATTGCTCTCAATTGTAGCTGTGCTGTATTTGTCTGCTGTTATAGCTGAGATGTGTCTCAAAGAAAAGTCTTTGTTTCTAGTTATTTTTCTCATTTATAAATAGTATCCTTATAGACTAGGACTCTTAGTAGTAGCAGCAGCAGCAACAGAGCCAAGCATGGCCAGCACAACTGTTTCAGTCACTGTTGGTATTACTGTTAGCTAAAGAAGGAAGGCAGATAGCTCCTTTTTACTAATCTAAAATATGCTTCAGTAAGGCTAACTGCAGCAGTCTGTGAGCTTCCCACAGCAACAACAGCAATAAGTAGAGGCAGGATACTTACAACAACAGATAATAAGTGGTGGCTACATGCCACAACAATCAGTACAAGGAAGCTATTAACTCCAATAGATATTGATAGGCAGACTCTCACTTTAGCAAATAATGATAGGTGGAGTCAACCCTAGTATGCAGCATATAATAAATAAATAAACTTCCAATTAGTGCTAATGTAGGGGCAAACCTCAGAAATTGCAATGGAAATAATGAGGCCACCATCTATGTTACTTTATATTAGTATAGTCTACTACTCAAGCATGGCTAGTGTGTTAGAAACAATGCTGCTTTCTCAGCTATGAGAAGTATAAGGCATAATGCCTCAGTTTGGTGCAACCTTTGCAGCACCCACTAAAACTAATATTTTATCAGAGGCATCAATTACTGAGAGAGGCAGAACTGCTTCCCACATCTCTAAAGCTTTAGCTAAGAGCACAGAAACTTTCAGTATAGAAAAGAGAGATAGGAGACTGAGGAATGTGCTAACAGAGAGCCTGGCCAGGCTCTTCCTAATTTAGTGACTGGAGAAGCCACAACAACCTGAGCTTAGCTTAAAAAAGCAGTTGCATCATCAATATAACAAAAAAAAGACATAGATTGATGAGTCCACTTATCACCAGGACTTGGTTTTAGTATTTCTGCTGCAGAAGCTATTGTCCTCATCAGTTAGATGATCAATGATAATATAAATCACATGTGCACTCAGTGCAAGACTGATCTCCTTGCAATTTCAGCTGCTTGCAAGCAGTAGATAACACTTTTGAGTTAGAATACTAACTTTAGCAAAAGAGCACATTGGCAAGAAATGAAAGATATGCCCTTCTGCTCAACTAAGTTGAGCATTTTGATTCTCAGCTGGAAGGCTGGCCTGGGGCTTAATATCCTTTTATATAAAGATGTAAATGCTTTAGTGGCTCTCCAACTGCTGCAATGCCTTACAAGTGGCATATCTAAGATTGTATTATTACAACCAGAGTTTGTAGTATCAACTACATTTTATGGAAAGCATGATTTCACAGGTGTTAGTGCATGCTCAGCAGAGGCCAAGGCCTCTCACCTACAATGGGAGTAGTGAAGCAAACATTCAAAAAGGCACATCTACATTAATATGCTATTCTTGGAGGATGTGATAAGAGAAGCTTTCTAAGCAAAGATTCTCTTCCTGCCTATAGCTCTAATAAGAAATCCTCTCCTTGTCTTCTACAAGTGATGTAGGCAATGGACCCACACCTAGAATGATTATTCCTTGCAAGGCTAGCCTTGCTTCATTAGATAATAATTAGTTTAAAAAGCCTGAAAAGACTTGTATGGAATTTCTAATACTATATGAAACTGTGGCATAATGCATTGCACACAAATAGTGCAACAGTGTATAGCAGGCAAAGATGGACTGGCATGCACAAAAAAGTGCAAAGAAGGAGGCTGCCCACCTTGAAAAAGTAACAAGGCATATTCTGGACATGTCTAGTGTAATGATTTATTACAATCACTCTATTAAGCATCAGAATTTATTCTTTGGTGCAGGGCTAAAGCCTTAATTTCATTGGTTGGCAATAACTAATATAGTATTTGTGGGGCAGGAGATCTGAGCATCTATTAGTGCAGCTTATTCAGGTTTGTGCTAATTTGTGCAATTTGTACTAGCTACTCATTTAAGGCTACTATATATAAGTCTTTAGCCTATGTTTTTGCTTGGCCTGAACTATATTAAGAGGCTATTTCTGAATATAAAGCAATAATAGAGCAATTATTTGTGCTCCATTTCTACTAAGACTTAGACTTTGAATTTCATTTTATAAATATTTTGGAAACATCTGCTTCTATATTCACTATGACAAATATGTTATATCTCTTCATTCAAAATAGAATTCCAGTTAGTGAGACTAACTATGCTTATACTTATAAGATTATATGAGGCTGTGGCTCAGTCATATAGCTGGCAAAGAGAGATCTAAAGATATATTAATAAAGATAATATAAGTACAAATAATAGGGTGCTAATATGGTAATATGTCTGTCTCAGCAATGAGATAGGATAAAGTTATTTATCATCAAAAAGTCTGAATAAAATAGACTTTTGCTGAAAACTGTAAGCAGTTCTGCCAAAAATGTAAGTAAATGATATAGCCAGAACTGCCTTAAAAAGCTTTTTCTATATCATGTCAAATTAGCCTTATTGGTGGCTTAGATATTGAGAAATCAGCTTAGCAGTATTTATATCTAATGCACACTCAAATCAATCATGTGACTATAATCATGTAACTATGCTCAGGTTTTTGGAAATTAAATGACTTAATCTAAGAAAAGCATCACACCTTGATAATAAAATAAATATATCTTAGCAAGAATATATATGAATCCATATATTGGGTATTGTTTTGATTGCCTGATCAATCCACACACAATGGAAGTTATCTAAAGGCATTCTGTGGCAAACTGATAGAGAAATCAGCAATTTAATAGAAAAAGCTAAATTTAGCTATTAAGGAAAATTAATTAGTCTTTAGTAAAATGCTTATGTCTCAGCAGAACAGCTACTAAGCCCTATTATATCTGGTATTTTTGAAAAGGTCTAATTAATTCAAATCTAATAAAAAAGATTCAAAGGCATTTGGTAAAAAACTAGAGGAGATATTAATGATTTATAGAATTAGAGCACTAAAAACATTGAGAAGACTCTCTCTTGATCAGGAAAATTTATAACAAATCTTTTAGAACTAGAAAATAGAGGCCCAATAGCTGAAGAATGGCCTAGAATAATTAAAAAATATTATATGTTATAGGGAAGAGAAATAACATAAATAAAGAGAAATTCTGTAACATTTAGCAGGTTTTTAATTGCCTATACTCAAATTCTCCAGAAAGTGGATATCTTAGGCCCAAGGCAATAGTATACTTTAGGTTAATAGTTTGATACACTTTTTAGATCTTCTTTTGATGTGATTAAGGTTACATTGACTGAAATTTTCAGTATTCTTAATAACAAGCCTGAATATTAATATTTATCACTATTACTAAGTTAACATTATCATTGCCAGAATTTAGTATTATAATCTCACTATACTCTTCTAGATATGAACATAGAAGAAAGCTAGAGGAGAAGCTGGAGAGGCAGGAGTGAATGCATAATGCATCCTTTTGGTAGAAGGGAGCAGAGATGACTTCACTATTCTCCTCTTACTTTAGTATACTTTCACATTATGAGCTGCCTCCAATTCTCCCCTCTCTTTGCTTGACTCCTCTAATTCATTTATCTTTTCTAATAAGATATCTATGGCTATGACCTCTAACTTCTCTAACTCCAACTTTACTACCTATGAGTCCATTTTCTTTTGAAAAGTAGAGAGCAGACAGGACTTTGTTTAGCCTAAACTTCCTCTGATAACTTTGCTGCTAGTAGCCCAAATCCTCCAATTAGGCCCACAACTCCATAATCTAAGAGGCCTACTAGCAAAGCTTGAATGAACACTTCAAGTGCTTAATCTAGCAATATTCATAAGTAGCTATGCCCTGTTATGAATAGAGATGCAGCAGAGCTAATATGCAGGTTTGCTACTGTAAACAGCAAGAATTACACTGTAAAAAGAAGGTGAGCCAAGAAGAACCTGAATTAAATGCCACTTACTAAAGCATGAGCTACATACTACTTGCAGAAAGGACTAGATAAAGGAGAAAAGTGAGTCAGTATGGCTTTGACCTTGTAATGGGAAGGAGAAGCACATCTTGGAGAATGGCTAAGTATTAAAGAAAATAAGAGGAAAAAAGCTGATTGCAGGTAAAATAAGAGAAGCTATAATATATATTACATAATTAAGAACTGGCAACATATTAGCTTGTTTGCCTAAGAAGTAAGGCTGTCACAACCCCCCTCTGGAGTCCTCTGAGACAGCCCCAAGACCCTCTTTTGTTAACTCTGCAACATGCCCCCACCCCCACAGCTGCCAATGCTGCCATCACACACATTACAACTACCATCAGCCAACTCTCCTGGGAACCCTGCATCACGGACTCCAGGATTGACCGCTGTCAATGATCAGATCACATGACCTGCTTCTGGCCATCATGCATCACAACTCCCTCTATGCTAATTGATTGTGTGTCCTACACAGTATACAGTCCCTGCCCATTACTTAATGCCTCCCAGAACCCATCCCAGACACCCCAGAACCCTGAGACCTAACCCTGTAGTACTTATAGCATAGTTCCCCATTGTATTTGCTAGTTTTAATATTACTTAAATTGTTGTGTGCCTTCTTACTTGACTAGTACACACTGATTGGTACACTTTGACTGGCATGCCTAAATAATTGTGTGCTCTAAGTTTGGTATGCATTTCACAACTTATAATTTGCTAACCAGGTCTCATCTTAGAACCTCTGGTTCTGACTTGACCCCCTCCAACTCCTAACCTCTACAAAACACCTGAAACCCCTGAATCCAGTTTCATTCCCTGGGACCACCCCCCTATCCATGTCTTGAACCCTAGAGCCTTAGCCCTGGAGCTCCAAACACCTGGGTATCCATAGATCAAGTCCACCTTGTAAGGGCATTGCTTTCCCAGAAAGCCCTCGACTCAGCAGAACCTGACAAAGGCAAGTCAGAGGAAGCAGAACCTAACAAAGAGAGCTAAAATATACAGGACTCATGCCTTGCCTCTAACAGGTCTAACACAGTTTTATAAGGAGCACAGTCTATATCCAACCACATTATACAAAAACTAGAGTGAAAAAAGTGACACAGACCACATGTAAGGGTGGCTATGAAAATTTTCAGAATTTCCTAGCAAACTCAAGCAAATAGATGAATGCAAGATTTGCTCACTCCTAAAATGCATATGGAACTCTTACAGCATCTTTAAAGCTTCAGCACAAAGGGAGTTATAACTTCACTACACTCTTTTAACTGACTCATCAACACTTGCATTTGGCTCAATCACTGAAACATTAAAACTTAACAACCTTTGCTTAAATTCAATTATAAATATTTAGAATCTTTCTAAATAATAAAAAAAATCTTTTTTTATGCCTACTACTTAAACCTACTCCTAAGCATGAAAGATATTCATCTTATCTTCTATACTTAACTCCTAACTAAGCACAACCCCAACACTTTTTCATAACAACAACATAAACTTCCTCTTCTCAAGTATAAGTAGTTTACTGTGAATTAAACTAAAAATCAGTAAGATCTGTGTGCAGTAATTAATTAATTAGTAGTGAAAGAGAAATATCACTCATGAAACATCTAAAGAATATTGGCTAATCTTTGCTGAGTTGCTTATCTTATACATCATGTGGCCTTGTAATCTAATCTGTCCATGAACAGATAATCAGCAGCATAACTTTGATAGTAATAAATAGATCTGCTAATATTCCTACTGCTATTGGTAGCCATTAGGGATCATTGATCACCACTCATTAGTGTAAACATAATATGACAAATAACTTGCCTTATAATCTTGGCCCTTATAGCAGTGGCTATTCAATTAGTTGCTAAGAAAACCATTGTTAATATAAAACCAAACATTGATAAGCTTAGTCCAGGGCTCATTACTGGACACTGGAAAGCTATACAAATGCATAAAGAAGCAATGCATGACTACTTGCATAGAGTAGTCAATGATGCACTGGGAGTATTTCTGCATTTGCCTAAAAGTGTACATCTGTGTAAAGTAGACAGTCAATATATCCAGGTATATTCTAGAATATACAAGTTCAGTGATTTGAAAGATTGAACAATGAATGTGTGTTACTACTTGGCCATGTGCCTCTATGGAGAAAACTGCATAGAAAGAGAAAAAAGTTTTGTTCTGCTAGAAGTCTTAGCCAAAGAGACTATAAGTTGATTTTAATATATAGTGCTGCATATTAACTGGGTCCAGTATAACTAGATGTTTCTGTATAATTGGTTTGTTCATCCATCAATATTATAAGATGCAAGGTGGAACTTCTAATCTGCTAGATACACTAAGAAACTCAGTGTGCAGGATTTTTATAATATCTTAAATGACTATGCCCAGAATATGGCAGTGTACCTTGACAGATATACTATGATTCTTGGATGATATTTCAGTAGACATGCATTGCTACTTAATATGTGAGGATGGGCTGTTTTCAAAGGTCAATGATATAAAGGAATTTGTAATATATGCCATTCAATATGAGCAAATACTAAAATTAGAGATGCTTAGAAAACTATTCCAATAAGTGAATATTGATGCAAAATTAAGTTATTTGGATTAGTCTAAATAGAGACAATTAAAAATGAACAAGCTTTTACTAAGTTTTGAGGTTAAATTACACTTTACAAAGTACTTTTATAAAATATATAGGTAAATAATAGAGTTTATTGGTTTTTAGTCAATGCAACTTCAGTCACACCAAAAGAAGGTCAATAAAGTGTATTAAACTAATGATCTGAAGTATACTATTGCCTTGGGCCAAAGATATTCATTTTTTGGAGATTCTGAGCATGGGCAATTAGCAATTTGCTGAATATTACAGAATCTCCCTCTATTTATGTTATTTCTCCTCCCTATGATGTGTGACATTTTCTAATTATTTTGGGCTATTTTCTGGCTATTGAGCCTCCATTTTCTGGTTCCAACAGACTTTATATAAATTTTCCTGGCCAAAAAGGGTCCTTCAATGTTTTTGATGCTCTAATTTTATAAATTGTTAATGTTTTCTTCAATTCTTCACTAAATGCCTCTGGACCTTTTTCATCAGATGCAGCACAATAGGGTTTGGTAGTCTTTCTATTAAGGTATAAGCATTTTACTAAAGGCTGCTCAATTTTTCTTGATAGCTAAATTTAGCTTTTCCCATCAAATTGCTGATCTTTCTATCAGTTTGCCATAGAATGTCTTTGGACAACTTTTGTTGTGTGTAAATTGATTAGGCAATCAAAAAGATATTCAATATATAAAAGTTCACATGTATTCTTACTGAGATATACACATTTTATTATCAAGGTGTAATGCTTGACTTAAGATAAGTCACCTGATTTTTAGAAATCTAAGCATAGGTCACATGATTAATTTGGGTGTGCATTAGATCAGAATACTGATAAGCAGATTTTTCAACATCTAGACTACCAATAAGGCTAATCTAACATGATATGGAGAGAGCTTTTCAAGGCAGTTCTGACTATGTTATTTGCCTACAGTTTTGACAGAACTGCTTATAGTTTTCAGCAGAAGTCTGTTTTTATTCAAACTTTTTAATAATAAATAGCTTTATCTTGTCTTATTGTTGAAACAAATATATTAATATTGTAAAATGGCTGTTGCTCCATCAATTTTGATCTTAATTACATAAGCCTAGGTTCATTTGTCTTTTACATGATTTAATCAGGATTTTAGGTACTTCTCATCCTTTATATCAATGTCATCTTTCAAAAAGTATAAAACTATTAGGTCTTGCTAACTTAGAGGCTCACTCTGCTAAGCAAAAACTTACTAATTAGCTTTCATTGAAAATGGGGACTCACATGGAGGTCTAAGATTAGTTCTGGAGTTAAGCACTAAGAAAAGTGTAAAAGATAGAAGAGATAATCAAACTGTGGAAGAAATAAGGAAAAAGAGAGCTGGGAAATCAGAGGAGGAGTATAGTAGATAAAGTAGAAATAAGCAGGTGGAAAAATAGAGTTAAGATGGAGAAATGAAGTTAAGATGGAAATGGAAATTAAGTAAGAAGATGGAAAGAAGAGTGGATTAAAGAAGGAAAAGAAGAGGATGAAATGGGAAAAAATGGATTGGAAGTAGAATAGGAGGAAGCAAGGTTGGTAAAATGATAGAGTAAGATTAAAGAGGAAAAACCAGAAAGATTGAGAAGTTGGAGCTGAGTTAAGTTAGGGGAAAGAGAACTAGGAGAAATAGAAATGAGGATGGATGTGATAGATGAGATAATGTGGAGATGAAAAAGGAGCTTGAAGAAAAAGAAGAGATTGATTTAAAAAAGAGATGGAACAAGATTGATAAAAATAGAAATATAGAAAAAACTAAGAGCAAATAAAAAGACTCAAGAAGTGTGAGCAATATCAAGACTACTAAATTAACTATGGAGCTACTTTCTAAGTATCTGTAAGATATCTCAGACTTTGGGAGTGATTGTGCACCAGAGAAAATTAGGCATTGGCTATCAGGAAACCACTCTTTGGGAGATTCTTTATTTTAGGTTTCTTTCCAACTTTCAGGCCCTTTCACTCTAATTTATCTGCCTTTGACTGCCTTCATCAAATTCTTCACTGACTGGACTGTGGAAACAACCTTCCTTATTGGTTTGGAGCCTTTGCCAGACCCTGGGAAATGGATCACTTTTGATGAAGGCTCCATCAGAGCCCTCATCAAAAGTAAACCAATTCACATGGCTCCCATGACCTGGTGGCCATGTGACTTGTGACCATGACCGTGACATTCAGTGTGACTCACGGTGTAACAGTCATGTGACTCAATTTCAGAATATTTTCTATCAATGGGCAGAGTGAATTCTTAGACTTGTTCTCTTTAGATCTCTTTCTGCTAGGTTAGCACCTTACTACTTGTATTTATATTACCTTATTAATACATCTTTGTGTTAGAATTAAACACTGATACAACCTCAGTTCAATATACAGTTGACTGAGATTTATTGTATCATATCTGATACAACTTTACATGATGCGGAATGAGTAAATAAGTAAGTGTGTGTACAAAGGTATGATGATTTCTGAAGACTCACCCTCAGTTCAATATACAGTTGACTGAGGGTGTGGTATCATAGGGTGCTACTATAAATACAAGGTAGGGACAAAGGGAGCTTTGTCTCTAGTGTGATTGCGATGGAGCAGTGATGGTGGCCACTAGTGTGATTGCAATGGGGTAGTGACAGTGGCCACTAGTGCAATTATTTGTGTGATATGTAACAAGGGATTGTCCCTAATGTGATTGTGGTGAAGTAGTGGTGGTGGCAGTGCAATTGTGTGTGTTGTGGAACGAGGGATTCAATTGAGGTTGAGGAGCTGTTGTCATTGTGGGCGCACAAGTGCTAACACTTTGGATCTCCCTCTTCCAGCTGTGTGACTATTGTTTAGTTGTCAAGAAGTGGTGACTTTGGAAAAGCCCAATGATTGGATCAGTGATGGTTGAGTATTGGAAAAGAAGGGGGGCAGAAGTCAGTCAGTGTAGTTGTGTCTGGAAGAGTGTAGTGGAGTCATGACAGAAACATTGGAACAGTTTTTAAGCCACTGTACCTTACAAGTATTGATATTTTCATTAATTTATTTGGATAAATCAGTCATGGTGTGAAAGTTGAGTGGCCACATAAGCTTTAGAAAGCCTTGCAACAATCTCTACTTTGCTCCTTTTTTACACTATGGCAACATGTAAATTGACTACAATTACTCTTGCAATTACTTTGACACTCTTTATTATGATACCAATCATTTTGGGCTTATTAAGTCTAGTCACATTTTTCTATAAATGAGATACTATATTCCAATCCATTGAGGATGAACACACCTGAAAAAGCAGTAAGCTCAGGTCTTCCAGTATGTACAAATATGATCTTATTTATATTAACAAGATTTTCTTGATAATACAAAATCATTTACATACTCTTGGATATATAGCAACATGGCCTATGCTGATATCAAATATGCTAAATTTGAACAAACTATCAAATCAAATTCCTGTATATACATAATTATTGATTTCCGACCACAAATAAATAGATCCCAGTCAAAATGATGGCGGGAGGGTGGGATCAAGCAACAATGATGAGTGGGATGCACCAATATCAAATGCAAGCGAGTTAACAGATGTTGATGGCGCCAGCAACAGCAACCGGCCTGATACCCAGTTAATTCGATGCTGATTGAGTGCGGACAAGGTTGAGAATGGATGAGGTTTTACACGTGGGTTGCGGGAAAGAAATGCAATTTCTTGAGACCTGATGTTCTCGAGGGGCCGGCTCTCCTCCCAAGAGAGAGAAAAGCCGAGACTCAAGCTAACTACGACGGACTTGTAAGTAGGTATGAGTAGAGCGATAGAGATATGGAAAGATTGAAAATGAATCTAATAATGAGTGTAGAGCGGAATGGAATGGAAGAAGGATGGATAATGTAATGTGGGTGTACGAATGATCGCACGGGCTGCGAGCGCAGTGTGAGGTTGATGCGCGAGAGTATCTAGTGGAAGGCTTACCTGCGAGCGCAGTGTGAGTCGACGGGGTGATCTCTAGCCACGCTCGCTAATATATACGTAGCAGAGACAATGAATTAAGGGACAGTGGAATGTGAAGAGAAAGTGATATTGAAAGGGATAATGGGACAAAAGGCGGTGACTTGATCTGTACCCCGAATTAACCACTCGGCCATGTCCTGGTACACGTGACCCAGCAGCTTCTGCAGGGGGGGCCGATTGGGGGGTAATTTTCTGAAAGACCAACTTGCCAATGGCTTGTTTGCCTCGTCTTCGTTCCTCGATTCTCCCTCACTTGTACAAATATGGCACCTTCCGCCAGGTCGTCTCGTCTACTAATAATCGTCATGTCTCAACTGATGAAGGAAAGCAAGCCAAAACCTTCACCTATGTGTCGGAGCCTCTTGGCAACCCGCCTCGACTTGGCTATGGCTGGGCTCGACTAGACTTTGAGGAGGTCGTTGGAGAAGGTACATGGGTCATCAAGCGAAAGCTTGGTTGGGGCATGTCGTCCAGCATCTGGCTAGCATTCGATCAAAGGTATGGTGTGTGAATCATGGATGGCTTTGACATTTACGCAGTTCTCCTATCTCTATGTCATGTAGGTACAAGTGCTATGTAGCAATCAAGGCCTTGAAAACTTCTGAGAACATGCGTGCACCTTCGGACCGTTCGTTCGAGTTTGAGGCTCTTCAAGCTGTCACGGTGACCAAGACACCATCTCCACACGTTCTCAAGCTCCGCGCTGCTTTTAACCATAGTGGTAAAGGTAACGATGGAAACCATCTTTGTTACGTTACGCAATTGCATGGCGGTAACGTTGCCAGGCTTCTGGTTTCTGGTGCGGGTCAAATGCCTTTCTCTCTGGCGAAGCGCATTATCCTGCATACCCTCCGCGGAATCGCCCATACGCACAAACACGGGTATATCCACACAGATATAAAGTTTGACAACATACTACTTAGTTGTAACATGTCTGATGAGGATATCACGTCGCTGCTTGTCTCTGACCCTTCTCGACGTCATGATCCAGAAAGCTCGCCGGATGGAATTGTTCAGGCTGCAGTATCTCAGCCATTTCCACTGCCATCTCATGATGATGCCATGAATCGTACCTTTCTACTCGGTGACTTTAGTCACGGTTTGTCTAGTCCCTGCAAATGCTCCGACCCTGCACTTATATTTAATTCAGCTCAGCCACTCTCTGAGCGGCCCCCTCAACGTATTGCGATACCCCCACATCGGCCTCCTGAAAACATTATTCTCAGCCCTTGGAATGAAAAAACAGATATATGGCAGTTTGGATGTTTAGTATATTTTTTCCCTTCTGTATAATGTGAGTGATGGTGACGTACGTGTTCACCAGGTTTATGAACTTGTCACGGGTCACTGGCTCTTTGAATGGGCGCCACGTCCGGGGTATAATGAACGAGCCCTAGAGGCTAACTTGCTCTATCAGATGATGAATGTCACTGGAGAACGTTTTCCGGATACTGAGCTAACAAAAGGCCAGAAAACTGGCGATTATTTTGACTCGGACGGTGTGTCTCTTGGCCCTAAGCTTCTTCGCATCGTTATCAATACTGAGCGATCTTCCCAGGGAATCTCTTGTCCAAGCTGCCGCACGTCTACGACAGCTGTAGCCTCAAAATGAAGAAGTTCAACCATCTTAGCGACGCCGATGTTACATCTACATGCCAACTTCTTTCGCGATGTTTGCGTCTCAATCCAGCCGATCGGGCCAATGCCACAGACTTGCTTCAAGATCCCTTTTTCGTTGGGGTCGACTAGATTATGTGTGCTATTGTCGTCAGCTTCAAATGTTTGGTGGACAGTCCAGGATTCAGAAACCTTGTCAGTGCCGTGCTGATCACCGATGTTTCAACTGCGTATATTTAATGCTTTTCGGTTCCTGTGCCTTATACTTTTGTAGCAGAGGAGGCGAAGAAATTCTATGTTTTGACATTGAAAATTCCATGCCCTCTGGCTAATAAGAATTTGCTTCTAGGCTTTTTCCTGCTGGTATGATACACTGATGTGTATAAGTCTTCGTTTTTTATTCATTATGACTGTGATACATGATGTAACATTGAAGATTGAAACCAGAGATGACATGTACGAAGCATCTTGAGAAAATGTACAGCGATGATATTGTCCATTCTTGGCCGTTTCCGCCTCAAAGAATACTTGAGCAATGAAACATGGAATCGTCTGCAGTGGAAAAGGATTGAGACAGAACCTCTGCTATTTATTCCTTCCAGTAATAGTCTCGAGCAGATCGCTGAAGTAATCTTTTCGACCGCCAGAGCGCTCGACGTAAACGCGGGTCCAAGGGTAATCGCATGTTGAGTACACGGACCCACAATGTTATGTAATTGATTCGTATGTTCTCCTTCCGTTCGTTTCCGTTACACCTCAGTGCCATTCAATCATTGAGGTGTAAAGTCCTTACATTCGTTGTACTGTGTTGGAACTGGTACTAGCAGCAGCACTATCAAGGTGTGACAGACACCTAGACAATACACGTAAGTGTGATTATCCTCAGAGACGTATAAACGAGACTTTATTTTATGTACCTAGACAATACGTGTAAGTGTGATTATCTAGGTAGTTCTAGTTAGTTCGTGTCTTTATGTGAATATATCTATGTGCACGTACCCTCAGAGACATATAAACGAGACTGAGGGTACTGCAGTTACTAGCTGGAATATATATGATACTTTTGGACAAAGCAGTCAATGTTTCGACGTCCCTGGCCAAGGCGACAAAGCTGCCATGGCCAGGGTGCACGCGGTACACGCTTATGGTATCACGTAGTGGCCAGTGCCCCATCACATCATCACATCATCGCCATTCTAACACTCCTCCTTACCGCATGCTCCATTAGTCGACTCTCCTCCTCACGCATGGATCGTGGCATTCAGATTAGCCCCAGCAGTTGGCAGAGATGAAGGAACAGGGGTTTAGGCAGGGCTTTTGTAAACATGTCAGCAACATTGTCATGGCTATTTATGTACTTGATGGTTATTTCGCCCATCCGTGCCCATTTGTGAATAAAGTGGTACTTGATATCGAAGTGTTTTACTCGTGCATGAGCCGTGGGGTCTTTGGACAAGGAGATGGCCACTTTGTTGTCACAGAACAGTGTCGTGGGTTTTCCGGTGAAGTCCCATCTGATCTCACGCAGTAGCATCCATAGCCATATGCACTCTTGTGTAGACTCATAGGCAGCCATGTATTCCGCTTTGCAGGACGATGTGGCTACTGTTTTCTGCTTGCGGACTGACCACGATATTGCTCTGGTGCCCAGTGACCAGGTGTAGCCACTCGTGCTTCTCCGTGTGTTGAGGCAGCTTGCCCAGTCGGCATCCATGAACCCTCTCAATACTATGGAGCTGCTGCCCAAGTGAAGTTTAAGGTCCTTGGTGCCTTTGAGGTACCTGACTAGGCATATTCTGGCATTCCAGTGTGTGCAGTTGTAGTTGTTGAGGAACTGGGACAACTGCTGCATGGCAAAGGCAATGTCCGGCCGTGTGGCGATTGTAATGTACAACAGGCACCCAACCAGCAACCTGTAAGGGAGTTTGGCAATCTCATTCTTCTGGTCCTGTGTTTGGGCATCTCTGTTTGGTCACTGGAGTTTTGAGCCCGGCTCCATTGGTAAGGAGAGTGGGTGAGCGTCCTTCTGTCCAAATTGAAGTATTATGTGGTTGATGAAGGCAGTTTGTGATAATGTTACCACTCTCGCTGCTCTGTCCCACTCCACCGACACGCCAACAAGGTGGCGTGGGGTTCCTAAGTCCAATATTGTCCAGACTTGGCATAGCTGGCTTTTAAACTGTTCATTCTTGGCTCTGGAGCTTGCAATTGTGAGAAAATTGTCAACGTGCATGGCGGCAATCATGGTTCCTGTGGGAGATTTCCTGTAATACATGCAGGACTCACATGGTAGTCTTGTAAATCCCCACCCTAGCATTCTGTCATTTAGGATTTGATTCCAGATGCACCCTGCTTGCTTCATTCCATACAGCCCTCACACTATTTTGCATACCCAGTCCTCTCTTCCGGGTTCTTCGAAACCTTTGGGTTGTTCCATGTACTGGACCTTGTCATTAGGGAGTAGGCTGTATAAGAATGCCATCTTGATATCAATCTGTGTTGCATCCCATCCTTCCAATGCTGCGATGTGCAACAGGATTTGCCAGGACTCCATGTGTGCTGTTGGGGACGTGGTTTTATTGTAATCTTTCCCATAGATTTGCTTGTAGCCTTTGAACACCAGGTGTACCTTATACCTTACAGGTTTACCATGATTGGTTGCCCTTTTCTGACTTTTTGTCCTTGTGGCACATTGCATTGCGGTATTAGTCAGAATACCCCCATTTCTCATAGTGACTTCATTTCTTCATGGTGGTTTGTGGTGCCAATTTCCTCCCAGAGGAATGCATGAAGGGACTGGAGATCCCAGGCGACCTTGTGAGCAGCGTGCGATGGAATGTCCCAGAGCAAGAACGTCAGTCAGGAGTGGTATCCTTTGTTGGCAAAGAAGGGGGTCACTCTGGTGGCAGAATGTGGCATGTTGTTGTAGGTGAATTCAGCCAGGGGGAGCTTGGTGCGCCAGTCATTCTGTAGGTAGTTGACATACAGCCAGAGGTACTGCTCTAGGGACTGGTTGACTCTCTTGGTTTGACCATCGGTTTCGGGGTGGTAGGCAGTGGAGAGGTTGGCCTTTACTTTGAGAGCCTTACACAGGGAAGTCCAGAACTTGGACACAAAGAGTGGGCCCCAGTCAGAGACAATGTTGTCTGGAAGTCTGTGTTTAGTGAAGACATGCTCAAGGAATAGCCGGGCAAAGTCTGGGGCGGTGTCCATGGTGTGGCAGAGTACGAAGATGCCCTGCTTGGTTAGCCTACACACAATGACAAGAATGGCATTGAACCCTTCCGATTCTGGGAGTTCGACAATATGATCCAGGGATATGGAGGACTAGGGGCATCATCCAATGGGCAGGGGTTTCAGGAGCCTGTAGGGTTGGTGTTGGGGGACCTTGGCCCAGAGGCAGGGTTCACATGATTGAATGTAGTGGGTCACGTCCTTCCTTAGTCCTGGCCAAAAGTAAGCCCAGGAGATAAGTTGGAGGGTCTTACGTATCCCAGGGTGTCCCCAGAACTTGTGGTCATGGTGTTGGTAGAGGACATTGTAGCGGAGTCGGGCGTGATCCGGGATGTAGATGCGGCCGTTCTGGAGGAGGAGTTTTTTGTTGGGGGACAAGGAGAAGGCAGGGTCCCGGTCGATTCTGTCGGGGGGTCTATGGGGGTCATGGTCAATGAAATACTTGTCCTGGGGGGTGCGGCGTATCTGGCTCAGGATTCCTTCATCATTTAAAATTAGTACGGTGTTCAAATGTTTGGGAGGGATCACCACACAATGGTTGAACGCATTGCATTCCACCTCGAACAATTTCTTGGGGTAGACGTCTGGTTGCCGGGTGAGGGTGTCGGGTTTAGCTCTGAGTCGTCCTGGATGGTACTGGATTGTGAAGTCGTACTCCAATAGGATTTTAGACCACCGGGCCTGCCGTTGGCTGAGTTGCTTGGTTGTGGTGAAGTATTGCAGGTTGTTGTGATCCGAGTAGACCTGAATCCAGTGTCGGGCTCCCTTGAGGTAGGCCCACCATTGTTTGAAGGCCTCAACAATGGCGAGGAGCTCCTTGTCGTAGATATCATAATTGAGCTCGGTGTCAATCATGGACCGGGTGTAGAAGGCGACTGGCCAGGGTTCCCCACCATCGGCTTCTATCTGTGAGAGAATTCTGGCGATGGCGTAATCGGAGGTGTCGCATTCCAGGATGATTGGGAGGGTGGGGTCATAGTGCCGGAGTACGAGGGCAGTAGTGAAGGCCTCCTTGAGTAGGTTAAAGACACTCTGGCACTTACTGTCCCAGTTCCATGCCACATCCTTGTGTGTGAGCCAGTTGAGGGGTTTCATGATACCAGAGTAGTTATCTATAAACCTCCAGTAGAAATTAGCAAAACCCAAGAAGGACTGTACTTCCTTGATGTTCCGGGGTTGCGGCCAGTTGACAATGGCCTCAACCTTGTGGGGGTCCATGTGAATGCCCTCTGGGGATACAATGACGCTGAGGTACTCGACCTCTTCCGTGTGGAACAAGCACTTCTCGGGCTTGGCATGGAGGTTGTGCTCCCGGAGGCATTCCAGGACCTGCCAGACATGCTTCCGGTGATCCTCCTTTGAGTTGGAGTAGATGAGGATGTTGTCCAAGTAGACAATCACAAAGATGTCACTCATGTCGTGGAAGATGTTGTTCATGAAGTATTGGAATGTGGCGGGGGAATTAGTCATTCTGAAAGGCATTACAAGGTATTCAAACAGACCATACTGCGTGCAGAACGCAGTTTTCCACTCATGTCCTGGGGCGATGCGGATGTTGTTGTAGCCGGAGCGGAGGTCAATTTTTGTGTAAACCTTGGTGCTGCAGAGCTGGTCGACCAGATTGCCAATGAGTGGGAGCGGGTAGTGGTTCTTCTTGGTGATCTTGTTGAGTCCCCGGTAGTCAATGCAAAGTCGGAGCAAACCGTCCTTCTTCTTGGCGAATAGAACTGGGGCTCCAGCGGCGGAGGTGGAAGGTCGGATGAATCCCTTAAGTGGGTACAGTGCATATCTGAGACTGGTTTGGGTAGTTTGGCCCTTTGTGTCTGTTCCAAAGAATATTTGGAGGTTGAGCAGGAGCCTTGCAAGTTCGGACGGGTGCTGGCAGAGCATGGCCAGGGGGCGCGGTGGTTGCTTCGGGGGTGTGGGGCGCCAGATCACTCCCCAGGGCCCAGAGGTGCACGGCGGTCAGGGGGCAGTCTTTGGGTCCCGGGAAGGTCATTGTGAGTGTTTTCCAATTGATGTCGGAGTTTGTATTATGTAGCCAGGGTAGTCCCAGCACTATCGGGGTTGATGCATGGAGTCACGTAACCAGGAAGTCAGAGGTGAACTCATAGCCATTGTCCAGGGTCACGCGCCCCGAGTGAGACCTTAGGATGGGGCCAGAGGAGGAGGGGGTGCCGTCAAGGCATTGCAAGTTGAGGAGTTGGTCGAGGGGGTCATGGGGAAGATTGAGGGCGTCACTAATGAAAACTCCAGTGGCTCCACTGTTGATGAGGGCCGATATCGGTCCCAGGGTGCCATCCAGCCTGGCATTAATGACAAAGGATCAGGAGGAGCAAGACTGGAGCCCGGGGGTTGGTGTGGGTTTATCCTGGAAGTCCCTCGGGGTTGGTCTGGGAGAGTGCAGGATGTTGAAGGGGAGTTGCTGATCGTCGGGCATCGGCTCCTGGGTCAGGCGAAGGGTGAGTTGTTGCCAGTCGATACAGGGGTTGGTGTCCTGGAGCCACAGAAGTCCCAAGACCAGGGGCGCGGAAGAGTGTAATTTGGTAATTAACATCTGGAGGTTGTGAGTCTGTCTGTTGGCAAAAGTAACGGGCATATGCACGAAGTAGGTGACATCCTCTGCCATAGAGGCATCTCCGTTGAAGAGGCAGAGCCGCACCAGGACCGGAAGTCGTTGAGCAGGTTCCAGGGCGAGGGTAGACCATGTTTCGTCAATGAAATTGTCTGTGGCGCCACTGTCAACAAGGGTGTTGAGGGGAGTTCTGGAGGGGGTGAGGCAGGTTTTGAGGAGGAGGGAGTGTGAAGAGTAGGAGGGTAGGTAAGCCGTGAGGGTGTCCTGTGTGAGTGTTGTGGAACGGAGATGCAAGACCAGGGCGGAGAAGATGTTGGGGTTGATTCCGCGATTTAGGGCATCTTTCAGGTCTAAATTGCCAGGTTGTTTTCCAAATATTTGTAGGTGGTGTCCTCCCCTTTGAAGGTCCAGGTGGTGCATCCCATAACCTGTCGTTGGGGACACTTGGAGATGAAGTGGTCTTTCTTACCGCAGAGTATGCAAACCCCCTCCCTCCTCTGTCATTTCTGTATATCCTTTGGAACCTCAATCCAGGGTCATCCTTTTTTCAGGAGCCGGTTGGCCCGGAGGGCCTCCTCGTCCCATTTGTCAGGGAAGTTGGGGCCTTTGAGGTCTTCTGGGGATTCCTCGGGGCTTGGCAAGTTGTCCGGGTCATTGGCAGCCATGGTGGCATTGAGTCAGGCCTGGGGGCGGGTGCTGCTGCTGGAGTTAGCATTGGGTGGACCACGACTTACCAGGGGTCTGCCACTAGGGAATGCAGGGGGGTCATTGCTTTGGGTTTGTGGGTTGGGGTTTTTGCCCGAGGACCATGGGGTTCCTCCCCTGGGGTTCCAGGGGGCTTGGGAGTTCGAGTACTTGCTGTGATCCTCCCAATATTGTTGGTCGATTTGCATGACAAGGGCCTTGTATCCGTCATAGGAGGGTTGTTTTGGGGCGAGTCGGAGGACGTCCTTGATACGCTGTGGCAATGCACGGTGGAGGGCATACCGGAGGGTGCTGTAATTCCAACCTGTCTCATAAGCTTCCTTTTCAAAACGTATGATGAAAGTGGTGAAGCGTTCTTCAGAGTGCATCCAAAGGTTGAAGAGGTTGTCTTTAGCCTCGGCCATGGTGTCATAGATCCCAAACTTCCTGGAAAACTCATTGACAAAGGCTTGCCAATGAGAGAGTGCTGGGTTGTTGAGGTCAAACTGGATCAGGGCGGTGTAGTGATCAAAGGCAATCCCCTGGAGGTACAAGGTGGCGAAGGCCACCTGGGAGCTATCAACCTGGAAGGTGAGTGGCTTTGCTTGAAACGTATTAAGACACTGAGTGAGGAATGTACGCCATTTTTGGGGGTCTCAGCCTGTGAATGCATCGGGTTTTTGAATGTCCAAATGCCCTTCGCGGGCAAGGGCATTGCAAACGTCGTTGGGGCCAGTGCCGTTGTGGGGAGGGAGGCCGGTGTTGTAGTAGTAGTAATAGTGGTTACCCCCCCCTCCGTGTGGAGGAAAGGCACCGAGGGCGGGGCCCCACCCGCCGGGAGGGCCTCCTCCGGGCGGCTCACCTGGAAGTCCGCGCCCGGGAGGTCCATTGTCCCAAGGAGGTTCATTCTGACCAGGGGGAGGCCCGGGTCTCCATACAGGTGGCGGCAGAGGGGGCCGGTGTGAATTAGGTGGTGTTGGGTCGGTTGAGGAGGGCCCGGTGCCGGGTTGGGTGGAGGATGTTTGGTCCGGGAGAGTTGCGTTTGCACCAGAGGTCGTGGGGGGTTCCATAGGTTGAGGTGAGGCAGCCAGTCGTGGTGGAAGCTGGTTTCCGGAGGGGCTGGGGCAGACATGGGGGGCTGTGCCAGGACAGTCATGGGCATGGGCACAGGGGATTCTTCATTGTTGCCACGCATGGGCTCGTCAATGTAGCATAGTGTGTCATCTGTGCTGGTAGTGTCTGCCCGGGGTCTACCAGGGCTTGCTGGGAGTGGGGGTCAGGTGTTGTCCATTTGCGGGAGTGGCTCCAGGGGTCTCTGGGGCTGTCTCCAGGTCTTGAAAGTGCTAGGGACGGAGTTAGCCCTTTGGCAAGTCAACAAACCTACCGTGCGGGCAGTGGGCTGGTCGAATAGCCTTCCCGCCGGGTTGAGTGACTGCAGTATGGCCGAGGCATTTTGTCATTCCTCTTGTTGTCATTGCCCCGGAGTGGGGGCAGTGGGGGCTGCCGGAGCTGGTTCCGGGGGTTCCCGTCAGATGTGAATTGAGCATCTCGGATCCGTGGGGTCATTGAGGGTTTGGGGAGAGGGAGACGCGTGGACTTCGTCAAGTAATTGATGCAATTCTTCGCAGAGGATCGTATTGCATTGATATATTGCCATAGTCTGTTCCGGGAGTTCTCCTCATGTGAGGTGATCCCCGAATTTGACCAAGCAGTGGGCCCATTCCTCCGGAGTGCCTACGAAGTTGTCATGTCCGAAATCCGTGAGTAGCGCCCTCGCCCGCCTTGCGAAATCCTTCGGCAAAATCTGGAGCAAGCGTAGTACTTCATCCCATTGCCGTTTATACTCCTTGAGGCATCATTGTCCTACGGGCGAGGGAGGGGTCCTAGCGGGTGGGGCAGTGGTTGGGTAATGTCGAGGAGGGTAGTCATGGTTGGGAGGTCTCCAAGGTTGGGGGGCGGGGGATTGATAGCCATAATAGGGGGTAGGTGC